>NJDC01007516.1:10685-30092 GCA_002245475.1 Calephelis virginiensis
AGTTGCTGCACAGTACTCGACCACAAGTGGTCTTTTTCTATTCTATTTTACTTCAAGAAAATATTTTCCATTGGTTGTCGGACGTGGGCGGACCTAAAACTGAACATTGGCATTGCAAGACGTAGCCATCTCCAAAATTTCGCCATGTTGTGTTTCCCAATGTTTGTCACGATTGGCATACATCTAGGCTTTTTCTCTCGCCTCTGTGGTCTAGCGATACAGGTTTTGGACTTGACTTCCTGAGGTCCCGGGTTCAAGTCCCGGGTCGGGCAATAAAAAGAATGTGTTTTTTCCAATTTTCTAATAATACAAATGTCGCTCGGGATTAAATATATGCCCGGTTGGCGATAGGCTTGCCACCTATCACATTGTGGGACTTGGTGTCTTCGGCTAGTCGTGGGTGCCCTGGTTGTGCCTCTGCCCAACACTTCGGGGATATGGACCTGAAGATACTTTTTATGTTGCTTTCTCTCATCAATCTCTATTTATTGATTGCTATAAAAATCAATTTCTCTTTAATATGGCGTTTTTGATATTTATTGCCGTCTCTTACCATTACTAGGCCAACTGTCAGTGTCCCGTTACATTTATCACACTAATCTTACCATCTCATTTTTGCTTTAACCATCAACTATGTGTACCTTACACAAAGTACGCCATTATCGGTAATATTTAGAAGATGTGGAAAAGGTAATCACAGTACCTACTTCCTTTTCTCCTGTAAAATGATGAACACCGTGTCAAAGCGTTTCAGAGCGGAAAAACCCCGCAAATTACTATTTTGAAGTGAAAACTTCTTTAGCGGCGTTGCGCACTTTTTTGGGATGGGTAAAAACTTCTAAACTCGCGTCAGGACACGTGACCTGATCGAAAATTCGTAAGACGGCGCAGGGTGCTTGTGCGAATCTTCGTTTTGTCATGTCTGTGTACGATAGCGCAATAAATGAATATTGTATTCTACCACATATATGATAATACTTTCATACTGATAAAGCAATTCGTGCAAAATTATTCCCTAACCATTCAAAAATATCAGAAATGCACAACGTTAATATTCAAGTTTTCACTTCTGCCGGCTCTCCCGCATTTCAACTCGTCGCTTTTTTTATAAGGAATGTTAGCATTATTTTCTGATATGTATTAGGTATGATATGTATTATGTATCAGTCTCGTGGTTCGGAGTTGACGATGACTATATGAGCTCTCGGGTTCTATTCCTTAGTTGGACAAGTTAACAAAGCAACTTTGTCCGGGATGGGACAAGTATGCTACTCTACAGACCGAAAAACTACAAGGCCAAACATTCGCTAACCGTCAGAACAATTTTATTGCTTATTTGATTCCTCAACCCTATTATTCAGTACCTAGATTACCCTCTGTCTGTCTGTAAGTCGCCATAGCGTTAAAAATGATGGTAGAGTATAGGTAAAGGACGAAATGTGGGTAGTCAAAAATCTACACATATAATAGTTTTTATTCTTGAATCCTAAGAGTCATTTTGTACATATCAGTCTTTTCAATCAGGTTCAGGTACACCGTGTTTCTCTCTTGGCGTCATTTCGAATCCATTTGCCAGATATTCAATCAAGAATTGTTTTAAATGGTATTGTTCAACCTGGGCATGAATATTGTTCTTTGGAGACGCAAATTTGACCGTTGAAAACCTGTCCCGTTGGGCAATTTAAGTAGGTTCTGACACCAGCAACGCAGAAGTAGTAGCTCTTGCATTCAGTCCCTAGTTTTGCATAAAAACCATCTCGTTCACAGTATTTGTCGCCGTTTTCTATGGAGTTTTTTCTTGGAGCCCCGCATATATGATGTTTAGCTTCAACACAGGCGTGTCCATCGAAGATTTTTCCTCCCAAACAAGTTAGTGTTGTCAGCCTGTCGCCGCCCTCGCAGTAGAAGTATCTGGAATTAAAAGAAGAATTCCTGTAAGTGTGGATACGATAAAACACTTTTATTCGTTCTTAACTGATTCCAAAAATGGAGGAGGTTCTTAATCCGACTGTTTATTTTTTTTGTTTTTTTTGTATGCGATAAGTCGGACAACCGACTTTGATAATTCTTTTTTTGAGAGATAGGTCATGATTCCGAAGTGGTATATTAGTTGCATCATGATCCGAATAATGGTTTTTAAGTTATACAGAGGTTAGTAAATATAAATTGTCTTAGGTTATACTCAACTTGACTTATTTTACTTATCTTGGCCTAAGGGAACGTACCCATACTACGTAAAAATTATGAAAAATAATGCATTATTTAATATAACTCGAAAGCTTACTAGTAGGGTTTCGTTAAAGATTAAGTGGGACCATTTCGGAATAATTTGCTATCTTTCCAATAAAGAAATATCAAATCGTGACGTGGTATCTAATATAATAGTTTATCGTTATGCTTCGTTTAATAAATTTACTATGGTCGGCTTAAAAATACCTCATTCTGAAGGGTTACCCTTGAAGTAACTAATAACGAATTAGGAGTATTTAGTTAATCATAATATTAATACGTATAGCAAAAACTTTGGACCCCTTTTTAAGAAAATTGCGCTGACGGAGGAGTATGAAATTTGGCACACTTATAGTTTATGTGTAGGAGAAGTGCAGAACGCTAATATTTTTTAATGATAATCTTTATAAAGTGCATTAATTCAAAAAATAAAACATTACACTTTGGCATTTTAAACACACAAACAAATATATTGATGATAACGATAAAAGATCACAGATGGCGCACTAACTTTAATTATACAGTTTGGAAACAAAGTAGTTGGTCTTGAGAAATGAAGATGGCATTCTTATCAACAAGATGTTAAAATTTATTATGGTCGAATCTTGACCAATTGGCGAACACTAGTAATAAATAACAGCGCTTAATTATGTCTATATTTTAAATATATTATATTTTTTATCTTTTTGTTAGTGTATTATAAATTGCTATGTTTCACATTGCAGAACTAAAAAGTACCTTCGGCTAATAGTGAACACCATAAATAAACAAATATCCCAGGACAACAATTTACTCGAATTGAATCTAACTCCAAAGTAAGCAAATTACATGCTTGTGTTATGGGTGTTAGTCAACGATACTAATACATAGAAATACTTAAATAGATACCAGAATAATTTTAATAAACACGCAGTCCCGGAAATGCAGACACCTAAATGTTCATCACACAAATGCCTGCCCCCGTCGGGAATCGAACCCGAGCCTCGCGGTTGATCGGTATAGTTAGGCGTGTACGCTAGTCACTTGATCAACGAGGAGGACCATGAATATACTTTTATTATAACGGTGCTATTTTTTAAGTGAAGAGAGTGAACAGGCACATTTCTGATGGTAATAGAAAACTGTGACCTCCATATATTGAACAGGTTAGGTCTAATGTGCAACTGTACCCAATCCCACCTTCCAAATTGGAATATTACAATGCTGATCACTGCAATTATACCCACTTATCCAGGCATTTTGCCTGCACAACACTACAAACCAGTCTTACTCATAAAAAAAGTATCTTCACGCCCATATCCCTGAAGTGGTGGGCAGAAGCACAACCTGGGCACCCACGACTAGCCGAAGACACTAAGTCCCACAATGTGATAGGCGGCAAGCCTATCGCTAGCCGGGCACATGTCCCATCCCTAGCAACATTTTTTTCTTTCAGAAAATTGGAAAAAACAAATTTTCTTTGTTGTTGCCCGATCCGGGATTCGAACCCAGGACCTCATGTAGTCAAGTCCAGCACCTGAACCGCTAGACCACAGAGGCGATATAATAGATATAGGAGGTATAAAGACCATTATACTATTTTTTTAGCCTACCGGTTAGGTTAGGTTAGGTTAGGTAAAATCACGCTGGGGGAGTGCGTCGCTTTCAACCAACAGCGGCGTACTCTCTCAGCGATCGTGGGAGAGGACCTCTCGCTGCCGAGCGTTGTCAACGCTATGCTCGGTAGTGACAGGTCCTGGCAGGCGGTGGTCTCCTTTTGCGAAGACGTCATGACGCAAAAGGAGACCGCGGAGCGGGCCCGGGAGGACGATCCCAACACAGGCCCGCTCCGGCGCAGGTGGACTGGAGGCGCGAGAAGGCGGTTCCTCCGCCTTCATAGTGCTTCCGATGCGGGGTTGCCGGGGTGAGTCGGGGGACTTCCTCTGGCCTGCACGGCCTCGCACGCCTGGGGGGCGACTCCAGTGGCCGTAGTCGCTCCTCTTTTAGCGCGGAGGGAGGCCCGGTAAGGACCGGGCCGTAGCCGCGGAGCGAGATGGTGAATGCCAACGCGACCCCATCTCGCTCCTTGCCGGGCGGCAGCAAGGTCATCGTGTGGTTTTTAGTCGGTTCGAGTCCGACATAACCCGCTGCTCTCCCCCGAGAGCGGTGGGTATCCGGGGGGATTTTCCACACGTAAAAAAAAAAAAAAGGTTAGGTAAAATAATAAATTAAAAGTAACGTGTTATAAGTGAGCGTAATGGTAGGCCATTTATAAAATAATAAATTATAAGTGATACGTAAAACAGTACAAGTGTTTCTTCATTTAAAAAAATGAATATTTCGAAGTTTTACCAAGCGCCGACGATGGAAAATATTAGATACCGTTATACTCGTCTCTTGCAAACTGTCAAACAGAAATTCTAATGTAACTCAGGGGACCCGGACGTGTTGAATGGTACCGAATGTGAAACTATTAGACTAAGAGCCCGCGACGCCCAGACCTTCGTTATATTTTAAATGCTGAAAATTCTTCTATATATGTCCCCTTTACAGGTATAAGCAAACCCTATAAAACCTGGGTCGCGGTGGCTTTGGCAAGTAACGGGTAGTAAAGGTGAGTAAAATTATGTTTCAAATTTGTGATAGTAAGTATAAAACTTAGTTTTCATATAAATTTTTAAAGAAAGAAAAAATTTCGCCCCAGACAGGATTTGAACCTGTAACCTTTCGTCTCAAGCCGACGAATGCTCTAACCAATTGAGCTACTGAGGATTCAAGTCCCGTGGCGAAATTTTTAATTCCTTTCTAACCCGTTAACGCGGGTAGTTATGTCCTATAGATACACAATTCTGAGTACCCACCAAATGAGTTCATCATTACAGATGAAATTCACATTTTAGAATGGCCATAACTTTCGTTTCTCGCAACGTATTTTTATTTTAGCACTTACCCTGTGCTTGGGATAAATTTTCTATAAATTTTTAAAGAAAGAAAAAATTTCGCCCCAGACAGGACAGGATTAGTTTTCATATATTTTAACTTACTTATTAGAAACCGCCTCGTCTATTGGTGGACACTTAGGACGGTAACAACCCCTTTCCAGACACCCTCACATCTAATCGATACTATACCTATACTATATTATAAAGAGGAAAAGTTTGATTTTCTTTTTGTTTGAAATGAATAGTCTCCGAAACTACTGGACCGATTTCTAAAATTCTTTCACCTTTAGAACCATTATCCCTGAGTGACATAGGCTATGTTTCATCAAAATCGGTGCAGTAGAAGCGAAGTTGCGCAGGCAAAGCTGCTTGAAACTGCTAGTTATTTACAAATCTACTTTCGTCATAGTATAAAATCCGACTTTTATATAAGTTATTCAAACTACACGAATAATGTTTCCACAATTCCCAGTCACTTTCGATGGTTTCCATCTTCCCAGACACATTGAAGTCTATTCCAGGCGTGCGCGCGATGAATGTACATGTACGTAGGATAGGTACATGTTGAGATCAAGCTATGATTCTAAATCCAAACCAGTTTAGGAATTATTAATAATTACTACTAATTCCACTATTTGAAGAGGCTTTTGATTAAAATTTGTCGAGTAAGAGCGGTAATTTCTTCGTCTGATTAAACGAATGTAGCGGATTATTACGGCACTGAAGGTCGCGGGCGTAGAGTAGTGCCTAAATGCCTGTATGTGTTAGTCTTAAGTTTAAAAGGTAATCTATACCTATAATAATACGTGATGACAAAACTTTGGACCCCTTTTTACGAAAATTGCGCTGACGGAGGAGTATGAAATTTGGCACACTTATAGTTTGTGTGTAAGAGAAGTGCAGAACGCTAATATTTTTCAATAACAATGCTTATAAAGTACATAAAATCAATAAATAAAACATTATCCACACTATCATACATTTGACACACACAAACAAATAAATATATTGACGATAACGATAAAAGATCACAGATGGTGCACTAAAAAGTTTTGAAACAAAGTAGTAGGTTTATAAATGAAGATGGCGTTCTTATCAACAAGATATTAAAATTTATTATGGTAGAATTTCGACCAATGGGCGACCACTAGTATAGGTTAATGGATAAGTCAAGCGAAGGTTTGTTACCCCGACTTCTAAAGGACGTAGAGTTCTGCTAGGTTTGCCGACATAGCTTTGTTCACGTTTGTGCCCTCATAAAAATACGATCTATGTTGGATGGTTACGTATTCTATCAATTGCATATAAGGCTAGACATAATGCCTCGTGCCTAAGTGCAAACTCAGTTAAAGAAAAAAAAATGTCTGGTGGCCAAGCGAAAGATAGAGAAAGAAGGTGCTTGGTTCGTTTTTTCAGTCTGCATCCTGCATCAATATATGATTTTGCGAAGGGCGACTGGGATATATTTTTTAAAAGTAATAGGTTAGATACATAGTATCTGGTTCCTACATTTTTTATTTAAGTGAGTTGATTTCTCCGTCATTTCTGCACCGATTTTAACTTATTTAATTTGAAAGAGGGTCCCTTTACAGCTACTGCGTCTTAATTATCAAACAGCCAGGCAGCTCTCTTGATGGTAAATAAAATACAACCGTCCCAATCGCTTGTAGGTATTTCTGTAGCACACGCCACACACATCAAGCTACTCGTATCTTGCATTTATTATCCAATAACAGAGTCAATTTTTTTTTAAGTTGGCGCACTGTAAGTATGGCATTCTATACAACATTATCTATTTATAATATTATTTTTAATATAATATTTATATTTTTTTTAATATAATATAATATTTTATAATTTCATATTTTTTTCTACTGGTATTCTCTACCGGCTACAATACAATCCAGCATGAAATACGATAATGGTAAACACGGAAACATTTAAAGCTGTGTAATACAAGATCGCAAAATCCCTTGACTTTGACACTTTCAGCGCACAACCAAGTCCTACTCGAACCTTTGGCTACGTCAGGTTTATAAAGTTTTTTGTAGATTGACGTAGGTACGAAAAATGTTAGGGCTGCATTGCAATCTGCAAAAGCTGCGATTACCTAGCTGAGTATTACGCAACAGGAAACAATCGTTCGTGGCTATTTGTATCACGGATGTAGTATTTTATGTACCTGTTTATATTGTTTTTTGTCTGCTTATTGTTGGATATTTTAGTTAAAGTAGAAAGTAATAATCTAATGTAAAAGTAGTAATCTATTGAGTGAAATTAACGATTTTCGGTGGCAGGTAGCAGTGTGAATGGGGAGCTGGGTAAGCTTTTGCACAGCGACGTTTTAACTCAGCACGTTAAAGTTGCTTTGAATAACTCTGTGCTTATCTCAATATCTGTGCTTATCGTTATTTTAAGGAAGCGAGAGTAAGGTATATCAGAAAGTAGAATAAATGTGGCCGAAATGAGAGATCTATGGGGTAACGCTCTCTGACCGCATTCGCAGCAGAAAAGTCCAAGCATGAGTTGATTAAAAGAAATTGTTGGTGTAAAAATGAGAAATGTCATGCTCCGCTGGTTTGTTTACGTAGGAAATATGGCAGATGAAAGATAGACAGAGCAGATATATGTATAATGCGAATGAGGATGGATGTAGGTATCCGTCGACATTTAGGTTGATATTCCACGACCAAGGTTCTATGCGATGGTGTCAAGAGTCTACGGAACTGGCGTGTTTGTATGAAGATAGTAATGAACGTGTATGAAGCTAAGCTGGTCTGCAAGTATCGTGACACTCAATTCTCTCTGCCTAAAAAGTAAGGGGCTTGGCGTGAAGATATGTATGTATTTGAATTTGGAAACATATTTTTGAATCCTTTAAGGGAGGGCAAGGGAGTTTTGGCCCCTTCGAGAAACAAATCACACTGTATGAGCTTGAGTAATGAGGCCGCGTTACCCAAGACCCTTACTTGACTTATTGTCGACTTATGACTTGTGACTAATTATAAAATCCCGATTTTGGTAATTTTAATGTAAATTGATCCAAAAACTTCTATTTGACTAATGGCAAAATGCTAACGCGAATGCCAAAACCTAAAGAAGAAAGGTCGGCAACGTATCTATGATATTACTAGTGTCGCAGATGTCCGTGGACGGTTTTGATCACTTTCCATCAGGTGACACACTTACTAATTTGCCTCCTCTTGTACTTATAAAAAAAATCCTTTAGGAACGCTATCTGAGATATTAAGTTAGCTCTATCACACTATTCTGAGCTCGGATGCTGTGGTAGTGCGAGTATAGGTATTTGATAAATACAGCTGTTATTTTAAATAATACAATATTTTGACTCCGGCTTGCGGTTTATTAAATACAAGCTCTTTACCCGCGACTTCATCAGCGGACATCAGCTTTGGTGAAATCCAATATGATTTTCATATAAACTTTAAAAAGTACCTAGCCTATATTAAACTCCGGTTTTTAACTAAGTATATGCGTATCGAATTTGATCAAAATCGCTTCAACGGTTTAGCCGTCAAAGTGTAAGAGATAGGCAGACTTATAATTATATATTGTATAATGTAGGTATGTACTTATATAACAAAACAATGATTTTACATTTTCTTGACTATAGTCGGTTTCATAAATGTTTATTCTGTTGCCTACAAAAAAAAGCATCTTCCCGCCCATCTCCTCTACTAGAAAAAACAAATTTGTTCCCCTCCACCTACGACTTCTCGATCGCGTATTATATGGTTGACTAGCTGTTGCCTGTTCTAAATTTCATGTAAATAGGTTAAGTAGCTTTTTTCGTGAAGGAGTAACAACAAACTTTCGCATTTATAATATTAGTAGGATGTATGGTGAAGGTGTATGGCCAATTATTTTAATGTATGTTGTGTGTGATTTGCAATTGAAATGTTGTATGTGTGATTGACATTTATGTTCGACGGGTGTTGTCTATTTTATGTAATGTAAATATTTTAGTAACTAGCTGTTCCGGGGAACTACGTTCCACCCGTTCGTATGGGAAAATTTATAAAGTTGATTTTCCTAGGTTCCTCATAGCTGAACAGGATCAAGGCAAGGTAAGGTAGGTCAACATATCCTATGTCCGCCTCCTGATTCGAAGCTACCTCCTTATTAATGTTCTGCCAAACTAACACAACATTCTAGCATATATTGATTTTGATAATGTTATGGTTATAAGTTACCAATATGATATCAGGTTCGATGCCGAATCGGGCAACAAAAAGAAACAATGTTTTCTAAAATGCTCTAGTAAAAAAGGTTACCCGGTTTTTGTAATGTGCTCGGTGGGCGATAGGCTTGCCACCTATCACTTTGTAGGACTTAGTGTTTTCGACTAGTCCTGGGTGCCCTGGTTGTACTTCTAACTATCACTACGAGGAATCGGGCGGATTGCTAACCATGCTAAGATTTAATAAATCCTGGACAAACAAATAGACAAATGTTTTGGACATCGTATCGGTTAGGATGAAATCCATACAAAACAAACCCGCGACAAAAGTTATGTCTAATGTAGCTCAGAACCTATTCGATAACTTCAGCTTTTATACAAAAATCCGCATCAAAATTGGTCTATCCGTTGAAAAGTTATAACGCCCGCCACAGACAGACGGACACAGACATCAGACTTATAACACCCTACTTTTTCCGTCGGTGTTAATAAAATAGGGTTGTATGAATAGGTAGGTGTAGTAGGTAAGTATATACTGTATGGTGCTTTACTGTGGCAACTATTAGAATAAAATTAATTTAATCTATTTATTCGAACATTACGTTTTAATTAATTAAATAAATAAATATCCCGGTATAAATTACCCAAAATGCAAAAAAACCCAAATTAAGCAAATTATATGCTTGTTTTATGGGTGTTAGTCAAAAATACTAATACACGGAAAAATAAATATATGTATACCGGAATATCTAAATATATACTAATTACAAAATGTCCAGACTGACTGATTCGTCATCGCCGAGCAATAACTGTCCAAGTTACGGTCATGACATTTTGTGAGTAGGGTCGTTTTATTGAGTAGACTAAGGACGGAATTATGAAAATTCTAAATTATGAGGTGGTGAAATAGGGGTTGAAAGTTTGTATGGAAAACCGTAATTTTTTTAAGCTAAAACATAAACTTTACTTTTGGGCTACTTATAAAAATGAGTAGATAGGTATTTAAACTTTTCTGGAAATACTACCCATAAGGGGGTGAAATAGGGTTTCAAAGTGTGTTTGAAAGTCGTAATTATTATTAATGGACTATTGATTGATTTAAAGTAAATAAATACGTTGAAGTAAATAAACTATTAATACAAATTTTAATTCAACTCCAGTTCAGTGAATATATTAACTGCCACGCGAGCAAAGCCGCAAATAACAGCTAGTAAGTAAATAAAAATGACTCCCCATGTCGCGTGGTCTTTGTAAAAAAAAAAAATATCACTCCTAAACGGATTTATCAAGTTTGCTAATTATTTTTTTTTCTTGTGTCTGTTATTAGGAGAAGGTTCTTATGAAAAGAAAAACCCGGGAAAATTGAAGGGAAAATGCTTTAATTTATACAAGTCGTTAGTTGCTCTTCTTGTTTAGCGATATGAAGTTTCTGGTAGTATATAATAAAATCCAGATTCAGAAACAAATATTTATTTAATGTGATAAGATAAGAAAGGCTCTCCTGATGGTAAAAGTAACTGTGGCCTATAGACACCACAGATGTTATAGGACTAAAATACAGTACAGGACAATGTCACAGTCTGTTCTACACAGAAAACTCGAACCAATACGGGAAAAACGACGTTTTTAATCTGCTCTACTACTGTAGAGTAGTAGACATGATATTAGCGTTTTAACAGGTCAACCGTTTATATCGCTTCTGTGGTCTAGCGGTTCAAGTGTTGGACTTGACTTCATGAGGTCCCGGGTTCGAATGCCGGGTCGGGCAACAAAAAGAAAATTTTGTTTTTCCAATTTTCTAATAAAAAAAATGTTGCTCGGGATTGGATATGTGCCCGGTTGGCGATAGGCTTGCCACCTATCACATTGTGGGACTTAGTGTCTTCGGCTAGTCGTGGGTGCCCTGGTTGTGCCTCTGCCTACCTCTTCGGGGATATGTCCGTGAAGATACTTACTTACTTACCGTGTCTATCGGTTATCTTTTTAAAGAGGTTTTCCGATCACTGACTCTACCACTTATTTTTATGATATTGAAGGGCAAAACAAGCAGACAGAATTACTGATAGTAAGAAATTTACGCCGCCTAGAGACACGAAAAGTGGTAATGGTGCGTTGCCAAACTGAGGTCAGGATGTAAGGCTCCTAGAAAACATAAGTTTACTGGCTACATTATTCTCCGAACCGGAACACGTCAACAGTAATCGTTGACGTTATGGTCAAATTAGGACCCTTCGCTGCTAAACTCTACCACCTAGTTAGATGTGACGGTGCTAGTGACGGTAAGCCTATGCTCGCCTTTTACGAGCTGCTTGGCAGGAAGGCAGATGGTCTATTCTGTAAAGGAGCCCGGAACAACACGGGGTACACCTCATACCAAAACATGTCAATTAAAACATATGACATTTAAACATTTGAATATTATTTTTATATTATGAAATTATAAATGTTCGATAACCCCGGTCAAATTTAGAATAAAATAGTAAGTAGCTAAAAACAAGCTCGATCACCATCGATCGCATTTGCTCTCTTTTTCGTCTATCGTTTAAGCGCTATGATGCCACAAACCCACACATAAAGAGTGTCTCTATTTGACAATTTTATAACAACTCTCTTTTTCCGTCGGAAGTTAAAAAGTTGAACTACATTAAATTAATTTCTTTTGTTGGTTCTATTTCTACATTTGAAAAATATAATTTGTCTACTTTGGCGTCAGACCAATTTCTGTATTTTGTCGAGGGATGTTATTTATTTAATATCTATCTATTCAAGTTTCGCATAGGATTAATTTAGTTAACTTAAAGTTGAAACACAAACATTCTCTCAAATCTACGCGTCCTGCTTAAGAGCTGAACCTACATCCTATGAAGAGGGCAAAATAAATGTAACCAGTGTATAGGTAAAATTACAAGTAAAATGATTTAAAATTATTGAATTCAACATACAACACTAAATACAGTAAGCAAACGAAATAGGTATCTAAACCCCTTACTATATTTTCGTTTTGTTTCTGTATCTAATATTCGTCATTTCCTAATAAACTATCTGGCTAAAGACTGACTTCGTTGTTATAATATTATGATATAATAATATTTGTTGTCATAATACAATAATATGTTTTCACTAATCCCTTTTTTTCATATGTATCACTCAGTGAACGTATGATTATTTTTTAAGATTTAACTCAAAATCAGGAATCAGTTCAAATATTTTGGAAATAGTTTGGTATACTATGCACCTAGCTTCGTACTGATGTGCCTAGCTAACCTTAAAAATATTATTACGAAGAAATACGACTATAATGTGATTGAGAGAATATAACGTGGAATCCAAACTGTTTGTCATTTCTAAAGAAGGATGTCCAGTAAATAAAAATACATACCTGTGACAGTTAGACTCCAGTTCGGCGTGATATCCATCTGCTAATCCTGAACAAGAGTAGTCGTCTAATGCGCAGTAATTTGAACGTGATGGCACACAGTTTTCTCCATCAAACTCCTGACCCGTCGGGCATGCATAAACTGACTTCTGTCCGTTAAGACATGCATAAAATCCACGACATCCTGCTTCTGAAGCGCGATATCTACCATCAGGTCTTCCATAGCAAGAATCAGGTTCTAGACTTGGGCATAAGTATTGGTATTCTTTTGAACAACGTACTCCATCGTACACCTGACCTGGTGGACAAGCCAATGTTGTACGCATTAAACCCTCACAGTGGTAATAGTGACTACAATTCGACTCCAAATCTTGGTACGTTCCGCTAGGCATCCCCATACATACTTCAGCCGGCTCCGGGCCTTCACAATAAAATAATTCCTTCGACACACAATCATATCCGTTAAAAACTTTTCCCCGATCACAAGTACCACGTAATACTACCCTTTCCCGTCGGCATTCAAACCACGAAGAACAGTCTCGCCAGTCACGATACATCCCATCCCGTCGATTGAAACATGGACTTCGTGCAGGAGGAGGGCACGCAGTCCTTGACGCTGACTCACAACCACTGCCCGAAAATAGTAAGCCAGGTTCACAAACTCCTCTTCGTATCACACGATGTGCCTCACACACAAAATACTCTCGACAGCCTGCATAGCGATCAGGATAGGCACCGTCAGCAGCACGCTGACATAAAGAGGAACACGCTGCATCCGAGCAGAAGTCAGCATCTCCAGCAGGCAGTGGAGCGGCGGCTGAGCGCGGCGGTGGACAAGCCGACGCACAGGCACCACCACAAGACACTACCGCTTGCACTTCACCACCACGACACTGCAATTTGCGACGACACTCGTGTGAAGAATCTGGGTAGTCTCCATCAGGCAGACCTGCGCAAACTGGTTCATAGCACGTCCCAGCGCCGCGTGAACATGCTTGACGTTCTAGATCAAACCAGGAACCTGATGGACAGACGTGATCCACAGCGGTTCCATTATCACACCGGTAGTAATGTCGGCAAGCAGTCCCTGGTGTTGCATACGCTAGCGTGTCACCCTGCGCACAAATGCGTCGAGTGCAAAGTTGTCCTTGTCTTGGTACGCATGCTCCTACAACTTCATTGAAAATGCGATCTAATCCGCATGTATATCGCTTTTTTACATTCCCTCCGTAACATTGTATATAGCCTCTGCACTCACTGTTATAGTCCGCGTAGAGTCCATCTCTACCGCATGTGAATTCTTCACCATCTGTGGATTTCAAATTGACATATTTATTTTGACCAATTACTAATAATTGAGACGTAGATATCGACGCGGAAATCAAGGGAAAAATATTTTTGATCTTGATGTTTAGTCGAAAACTTGATACAATTTTGTATTTGAATAAAAATAACCATTAACTTCTAACCTTTTATGTGAGAGGAAAATATCTGTCAAGGTGGAACTATGTTGGTCAAAAGTAACGAAACTAAATTCGTAACACTTACTTGCGATGATCACGTAAGACAGTATTGCAACTAGTCTTCGGGCAAGCGTACTCGCTGTCATTTCGATCGCGACTGAGGTTTCGTCAGGCTTGATGCTGCGTTCGCGCAACCATGACGTAGCAATCACAGGGTTCCTTGACATTCGCTCGCCCTCGATGTAATTTGATCCTTGCCCGGATGCAGCCTCTGGTTAGGAATCTTGACACGCCTTATTTGAAAATATGCAGATAGGTGAAATCAGTCATCTAATCAATCACCTAACGGTCGTGAACTTTATAAGGATGTACTGTTACGAGTGCCACTGTGAGTTATTTAGATCGATTCTAAATATACGTATCATGGTATTTCAAAAATAATACTAATTCTGTTTTGATATAAAATGATTAATGAGCTTTCAGTGCTCAAATTTTGATGTTTTATTTATTGTACTTGACCGTCTCGTTGGTCGAGTGGCTAGCGTACACGCCTAACTACACCGACTAACCCAGGTTCGATTCCCGACGGGACAGGCATTTGTGTGATGAACATTTAGATGGCTGCATTTTCCGGGTTTCGGGTTTATTCAATTTATTCTGGTATATATTTAAGTATTTCTATGTATTGATATCGTTGACTAACCCATACCCACCCACCATACAAGCATATAATTTGCTTACTTTGGGGTTAGATTCAATTTGTGTAACTTGTCCAGAGATATTTATTTATTATTTATTTATTTATTTATTGTAAAAAGTATCTTCACGCCTATATCCCCGAAAAGGTAGGCAGAAGCACAACCAGGGCATTCATGACTAGCCGAAGACAATAAGTTCTACAATGTGATAGGTGGCAAGCCTATCGCCATCCGGGCACATATCCAATCCCGAGCATTATTATTTTTTAAAAAATTAAAAACATTTACTATTTATTTAGTTGCCCTACCCGGGACCTCAAGAAGTCAAGTCTAACGCCGGACCGCTAGACCACACAGGTGATAATTTATTAATTGTAATATAGATAAATGCATAAGCCTAGATATAGGTTTCGAATATTCTAGCAGAAACTCTAGTTCTATTGCGTTTTAATCATTTACTTTTGGGAATAAGAAGATTGTCCGATGCTGGAGGTTATTGGGTTTGGAGTTACTAGCTACTGCTAAAACACAGTATAGTGACGTACCTGCATAGTTAATAGTTAGGTATAGTAGTACTATTAATTATGTGCTCCGGCTATATTCCTCTAGCTTCGGAAATCCGAATGTATTTTAAAGATATCTATATATAAAGTTGTTATTACGTAATTAATCACTTCACTTAAATTCAGACAATTTAAAAATAGAAGTATATAGTGTAAAAAATGTAAAGCCGAAGCGCATAATTTAAATAGTAGTAGGTACTATACCTACTACTAGAATTTTCTTTGATACTACGCGTAATATAGATGGAACTTGTCTTCGTTGTATCTATTTCCATCAACAGGTTTCTTAGATGTTTATAGATAAAAAAACGGGAATGTATTTATGCAATTATTTTTTTATAGTAAAACACTAATATCTAAGACATTGCGAGGTCATAATGTAGTTTTTATCAATTATATGTAACACTGTTTAACATGTAAATTTATTATAATTACATTATCTTATTTAATTAATTGCAAAAAACAAAACATGTAGTAAGCAATTAACATGTCATTTATGTTATGCAGCGTACAGGAAACATACATTTTAAAAATCTAGATTTGTAGAATAAAAATATAAAGCAAATAGACACGATGGTTTATAGTGCTCTCGGTGTAGAGTTTTTATGTTGTTTGGTAGAGTGGTATAGATTTGATTTGAGTGAGTCATAGACCCATCCGGAATACAGTATAAAAATATAATGGTCTAAGATCCGAACCTTCATCGACCTGCACCGAGCTGATAATAGTATGAAATCTATTTTATAATAAATTTAGTACATTAAAAATATGTTAAAAGTTCTTTGTCACAGAAGATTTTTTTAAAAGTATTGTAAATTAAATGCTGCAATTATAAGATGATAGGAGAATGGTATCCTGTCCCAAATTACGAATACTTTGACATTTGATTGTCCGCAGAAAAAAATTCGAAAAATAAAATTAAGTTTTTGAAAAATAATTAAAAAACGTTTATTTCTGTATTTTTTAAGGAAAACATTTTTTTAAGATAATGGAAGGCAAACAAGCAAATGGATTTTATGATGGTAAGAAATTCACGCCGCCTAGAGACAACAATGGTGCCTTGCCAACTTGAGGCCGGGATCTTAGGCCTAGAGCAAAAGTAAGTTTACCGGCTACATTACTTTCCGAAGCGAAACACGCCAATGGCAAGCATTGACGTTATGGTGGCAGGAATAGGTAAGGCGGTTGTACCAAGCCGGCGAGTTGCTGCGAAACTTTACAACCTAGTAGGATGTTACGGTGTAAGTGACGGAAAGCCTATGCTTGCCTTTTACGTGCTGCCTGGCAGAAAGGCAGATGGTTTATTCTGCAAAGAAGCCCGGACCAACACGGGGAAATGTTTTCATATGATTTATATACTCATTCTAAATTTATTATAAGATATGTTTCATTCTGTTAAAAACTCGGTGTAGGTCGATGTAGGTTCGGACCTTCTACTATGAAACATAAGGATCTGAATGGCTTAGGCATTTCTTACATAGTGTTTTACTTTATTCATAACTAGCGGCCCGCATCGGCTTCGCACGGGTATAAAATATACATATCAACCCTCCTCTTTAAAAACTTTTTCTATTAAAAACCGCATCAAAATCCGTTGCGTAGTTTGAAATATTTAAGAATGCAAAGGGACAGAGTGATATAGGGACATAGGGACAGAACACGACTTTGTTTTATACTATGTAGTGATAATTTTGCCATATATTTAATTTATGTAACGTAAATTTGTACAAATACAGGTACATATTATGTGTATGGAAACAGAAAAGAAGTTGACAGCGATCATTTTAGATTGTCAATCTGTAATTTAGAATCTATTTTGTAGAAAGACGTGCTTGGTTTGTAAAAAAAAGTATCTTCGCACCCATATCCCCGAAGAGGCAGAGGTACAAATAGGGCAGCCACGACTTTAAAAATTATATAGTTCGAGAATCTCTTCCGTTTTTTCAAAGGTCGAAACTACTAGTATTTGTCATCTATGAGGTCGTACTTGGGTCGCAAGATTAAACATCGTCACATCTTCTTGCTCTTTTGTTCACTAGCAAAGCCTTATCTTTTATCTATTACATGGTCAATAATTATAATTCTACCTTTGTATCTGTGGGAAACTTATAAAAAGTATTCAAATAAAAACATCATGTCGAAACGTAATTATTACTTGGTAGTGAGGCAAGATCTCCGAGAATCCGCAATGAATACCGATGAGTTCCTCGTTTCTTGATAAGCCATTACTACATACCTTTGTACCAACTCATCTACAGTAAATATCGTTTTACCAATAATACTGAAGACAGAGGTGGTAATTTTAACTAAACTAATTTTAAGTTATCTCTGTTCTTTCAACGAAAGTAATAGAAATACATAGAAACCTTTGTACCAACTCATCTACAGCAAATATTTTACCAATAAAACTGAAGACAGAGGTGGTAATTTTGTTCCTCAATAAACTATATATTAACAATCATTTATTATTTTTCAACGCCATGAACGCTTATAGCAGTATTATTTCCATCTTGCTAAATGCTCGCCTTTATAAGTAACTTTATGGTATACGTCATAACGTTGCCTTTTTCTGATGACAAGAAGTACATAAATACATACATACATATCTTCACGACAAGTCCTTTACGGGATAGGCAGAGAGCCAGACCTCACGATCCTGACAAACCTGTCTGGCTTCCTTCACATTCATTACCCATTTGATACAAACACGCCGGTTTCGGAGACTCATGACACCACCCTCAGATAATATCCGAGTGATCTGATCGTGGAATGTCAACCATGGTACCTACAACCATCCACATTCGCATTGAATATCTGCTTTGTCAATCTCTCATCTGTCATTCTTTATACATGACTGAACCAGCGGAGCATGGCCTTTCGCATTTTAACACCAAGAATTTCTTTCAATCCCACTCTTACTCGGATCTCACTATTACGAATGCGGTCAGCGAGCGTTACACCACAGATTTTCCGAAGCGCTCTCATTTAGATATTATTGAAATAAGACTGTTTTAAGAGCTTATGGTAACCCCCCTGGGCTATCTTAGGCGCAAGTACCTCTATAAAAAGAGCGTGAATGAGGTACCCTACCCCTCCCTCGTATCAGTTATATGTTATTACTATTCGATGTGTAGCATGTTCATCAATGATTAGACAATTAAAATTAAGTTCCGTATTTATTGTAATTAATTTATTCATTTGTTGATTTATATTTATTACACTAAGCGGCGCTTGCACGTTCTTGTGTTAGATACATAACTTTGAGTTAGCTTCTAACATATAGCCTGTTTTTAATCTCAGAGGCTAAATTGACCTTAGCAATGTTGTAAGTTTTTTTCTGATTTTTACATAGTGTTGTGCCATTATTGGAATGTTTTATAAAATCTACTATCGATTTTTATAATATTCATTAAATGAACGTGTATATTTTAAACTAATCAGTACAAAATTCATATCATATATTTTTTATAATATTAAATTTATAATAATCGATATGTGTATTTTAAATACATATTTATTTAATTAATTACCCAAATATTCATATTTTTAAATGAAGGAACACTTGTACTGTTATACGTATCACTTATAATTTATTAATTATTATATTTTATAAATAGCCTGCTCTTATGACAGCATCATCATCATATTGCTGTCATAAGTGAAACCGGTAGGCTATTTATAAAATAATGAATTATAAGTGATACTTAAAACAGTACAAGAGTTTCTTCATTTAAAAAATGAATATTTGGAAGTTTTACCAAGCGCCGACGATGAAAAATATTAGATAACGTTATACAGGTAGAATACAATATTCATTTATTGCGCTATCGTACACAAACATGACAACACGAACATTCGCGCAAGCGCCCTGCGCCGTCTTACGAATTTTAGATCAGGTCACGTGTCAGTTTTTACCCATTCCAAAAAAAGTACACACACACACACACACAAACACA
>NJDC01007516.1:49439-78584 GCA_002245475.1 Calephelis virginiensis
TAAACTGCAGTTAAAACCCTACCCTTATTAATAAACGTGGACTAACGCAAGAGTAAAATTTAGTTGACGTTAATTTATACGTTAGTTATAGTCTGTATTACATTGTATTAAAAACTATAATACCAGGCTGAACCTCGGAATACTGTAGACGTCTTACAGATAAACATTTGAAAGTACTCTCAGGTTTAAATCGATAAGTCGTTTGTTCATGTGTCCGTTTCTCTGTGACACCGTAATTTTGAACGGATTGACCGATTTTAATGAGGATTTTTTGTTACGCTAACGAGGTGATTCCTAACCCCCGACAAAAGTTAGTTGATAAAAATAATGTACTTATTATTTTTAACCCCCGTCACAAAAAGAGGGGTGTTATAAGTTTGACGTGTCTGTCAGTCTGTGTGTCTGTGGCATCTTAACTCCCGAACGGATGCATTGATTTCAATTTAGTTTTTTTATATTTAAGGTAACTTATGTGCGAGTGTTTTTAGACATGTTTTATGAAAATCGGTGGAGCCGTTTAAAAGTTGTAGGGGGTGAAAGTGGGGAAATTAGCCGATTATCCTACTATTTAAAGGAAAATTATGTCCTTGTGTCGGGGTGTTTTTAAAATTTTAATTTTATTTTATTATCAACTAAGTTTTGTCAGGGGTTCATTTGAGTAAATTTTAGGATTGTTTCTATTATATTTATTTTATAACTATAGTCTATGTTTTATGATAAGTCGGATTAAGTTGTAGTGATCGAAACTTTAAAACAGAAAGCAGAGTTATAAGACTATATATAGTCCAGGTGGCCTATATATAGTCTAGGTGTTATAATTACATTAAAACAGAAAACAGAGTTTATACGTAATTAGATGTAAGATATAGCGGTGAACTATATATAGCCCAAGTGACTTATATAATCAAGGTGGCTTTTATATAGTCTAGGTATTATTATTACATTTTTTTATGTGAGAAGTCAGCGAACAAGCGCGCGGATCTCCTGATGGTAAGAGATAAACGTGGCCTATAGACACCATAGATGTAACAGGTGCCTCACCGTCCTGTGGCCGGAATATTAGGAATATTGATCAAGTCTACCGGTTAGTTTACCATCTATGTCGGAACATGACATGACATGGATCCCTACCCGAGCAAGTTGCTGCACAGCGCTCTGTCATCTATCTATCTTGTTGGTGGTGACTTATATTTTAACCAAGGCTCGCCCCTTACGAGGTGTCTGGTAGAGAGGCAAATTTTTTTATGATAATGGAAGGCAAACAATCTAACGGATTTCTAGATGGTAAGAAATTCACATCGCCTAGAGACACCAAAGGTGGTAATGGTGCGTTGCCAAAATGAGGCCGGGATCTTAGGCGTAGAGCAAAAGTAAGTTTACCGGCTACATTACCCTCCGAACCGAAACACGTCAACGACAAGCACTGACGCTATGGCAGCAGGAATAGGTAAGGCGGTGGTACCAAGACGGACGAGTCGCTTCGAAACTCTAACACCTAGTAGGATGTCACGGTGTTAGTGATGCCTGTGCTCGTCTTTTACCAGCTGCCTGGCTGAAAGGCAAATGGTCTATTCCATAAAGTAGCCCGGTCCAACAGGGACTCGAACCAATGCGGAGAAAAGACATATGTCATTATGGTGACAGGATCAAATATGCTTATTTGTAGATTTTTCTTGATGTAAAAATATAATCTTTCTAAAACTCGAGAACAGCTGGATTCATTTGAATAATTTTGATTTCGAATTGTTTGTAAAATTCCAGTCAAGTTTTAATGGATCAGAATAAGGAGAAACTGAGAGGAAAGTACGAAAAACAACATTTTAAGTTTTCCCATACAAACAGAACGTGGAACAGAACGTGGATAAAACACGTGGTGGAACGTAGTTCGCCGGGACAGTTACTGTTAATTTTATTTCAGTTAAAGTACGGTATCTTCACGACCATATCCCCGAAGAGGTAGGCAGAGGCTCAACCAAGGCATTAAATCCCACAATGTGATAGGTGGCAAGTCTATCGCCAACCGGGCATATTCAATCCCGAGCAATGTTTTTTCACTAGAAAATGGGAAAAACCAAATTTTCAGTTTGTTGCCCGTTCCGGGAATCGAACCCGGGCGAATGAAAATCGAATGCAGTCAAGTCCAAAACCTGGACCGCGAGACCACAGAGGCGATATAATTTAAGTACATGTAATGTAATTGTTAAAAAAAATCGTTTTCTATTAGATACATATATGTGATGTGTATTTCATGATAATATTGGTGATATAAGTTCTGCTTAAATATTAATTGAATTGAATAAAAATACTACGTTAATAAAAATCGACTTCAAAACTAAAAAGTATAAAATAATAAAGATTTAATGTGAATTATATACTACCTATTATTTACATGTGCCGTTTACTAATAGGTTTGAAGTCAGTGCCAAACCAATTTAATAGTTACTTATAATATAATTATTGCTGATATGATTTAATTTAATAGAAATAAATATCGGAATAGGAGAAAGTAGATAAAACATACTCATAAAATAAAAAGTAATAGGCCTACCTGAATTATTTTTTTAAAAATCTATTTTGAAACTATTCTGCATCAAAGAAAAAAGAATAAATCAGTTCAGAAACCTTATAAAAAAATTTAAATCAGTAAACATACATAAAAAAATATACCGGTCGATTTGAGAACCTGCTCGTTTTTTTGAACTCGGTTAAAAATCTAGCATCAATGTTGCTAATGGGTCGCATGTTGAAACATTTAAGTATGTATGAGATGTTACAATATGCGAGATTAGCGACTGAGATACGCATGGAGGTTCACGAGAACTAGTCACCGTTGTGGTATTTGCCATTCCATCACCGTGGTTCATTGCCATAGATATCATTGTTAGATAATGAGCGCTTGTAAGAAAGTTCACATCCGTATAGCAGATTATACGTAGGTCATACTAGAAGTTTTGCGTAACTTAAAAAACAATATGTTAAGACCAAAATATTATGTTTATTGCTTTACAAAATAATCTCTTTTACATTTTAAACATTTTTTCATGCGATTGAACCATTTTTTAAAACAGGGGGACCACAGATCTGAAGATATGTTTCTACGTGCTGATTGAACGCTATCACTGCCTCTCCGGAGTTGGTAAAAGTAAAACCTCTCATCAAATCACAGGGTTCTAGGTCAGGGCTATGCACAGGATGAGTGACGAAATGTACTTATTCGGAACCTAAAAATTACTTCATTTGGTTAGCCGTGTGTGAAGAAGCGTTATCATGGTGTAGGAGAATGTGGCTTTTGGGTCGTCTTTCGCGAACTTTTTTTAACACCCTGGGTAAACAAATGGTAGAATACCACTCGGCATTAACACTCTTTTGATCCTCAAGTGGAATTGTACAGATGGGACCCGTAGCTGAGAAAAAAAACTCGACCAGTTTTTTACCAACGTTTCTCGCCTGTCTCACTTTTGTTGGCCTGTTTTCATTTTCCTATTCACAAAATTTCTGTTTTTTTTTCGGGTTCAAAACAGTAAATCTACGTTTCGTGTCCTGCGACAATGTCATAAGCAGCAATAGAATGTCCATGGTCGTACTTCAGTAGCATCTGTGAGCACCATTCCACTCGAGCCCGCTTCTGCTCCGCTGTCAGTTTATGAGGCATCCAACGACAACCAAGTTGCCGAACTTTCAATTCTTCATGTAAAATTTTCTGAATTAGGCTCATACCAGTCCCTAATAGTCCTCAAATTGTCTCATAGGTAATCCGGGGATTTTCTTCATTAAACGCTTAACAGTAGCCACATTATTTTCGTTGACGGCAGTTGAAGGCTGTCATTTACGAAATTCGTCATGTAAAGAAAATCGACATCTCTTAAATTCAGCAAACCATCGCCTCACGGTGATCGAATAAGGTGCTTCTCTCCCAATTGCATTTTAAAGACGAGCGGCTTGTTGACGAGAGTCTTGCAGAGAAAGAGAACTTTTAAAGTAATAAAAAATCATCGCTCTATAATATTTTCGACTTAATTCCATTTTCGTTGCGTACGTAGAACTTTGATGTGTAAAAAAAATACAATTGGCAAATTGTTTGCCGCCAATTGTTTTTTTTATTACTAAGAAGGTTGCAAAGTTTTAAAATATCATTCGAAATTCAAGCAGTTCCGATTAGCTGGAAGTGCAAAACTTTTAGAGTGCCCCATGTAGCCCGTATTATAAGAAACTACATACCTGATATTCTGCAATCATTGTTTTACATAATTTCAATTTGATACATTTAAAAAAAAGTATTTTCATGTCCATATCCCCGAAGAAAGGGGCAGAGATACAACCAGGTTATCTACGACTAGCCGAAGATACTAAGTTTCAGAATGTGATAGGTGGTAAGCCTATCGCCAACCGGGCGCACATTCAATTCCGGGCAACATGATTTTTATTAGAATTAAAAAGACACATTTCCAAGTTTTTTGTTACCGACCCGGCGGTTGAACCTGGAACCTCCAGAAGTCATGTCCGATGCCGGACCGATCGACAACACAGGTGACATTTTTTGTTTGTATGAAAAGAGTAAACAATGTGGAGAAAGTACAACAATGTAGGTTTGCAAGAATCGTGACATTTGGCATTCGATACTCTCTGCCTACTATGTAAGGAACCTGGCGTGAAGATATGTATGTATATGTACATTTTTAAATGATTTAAAACTAGCTGTTACCCACGGCTTCGTCCGCAATAAATTGATATATAAGCTATCCTATCTTTCAAGTTGGATCACACACGGCGTGCAAATTTGATTGAAATTGGTTAAGTAGTTTAGGAGTACATCGCAGACAAACAACCTAATTTATATACATATTAAGATTAAATGTGCTCGTGAGATTTATTGTAAAAACATTAGTTAAGCCTTTTAGATCAGCGTGAATCACCAGGATCTTGCTCATGCATATTAGGTGATGTGGAACTGGTGTGGGCTTCGATAATGGGCTATGTAACAAATTTATAACAAGCCAACGACACAGTTTAATAATAAAATAACAAAAAGGTCGTCATTAATCCGGCTTGTAATCACTTTGTTTGGTCGGTTTGATGATGCAAATTTTACGTAGATTAAGAAAAAATGATAATTTTTAGACGTTTCAGGATGTACCGTGTTGGTCCATGATCCTTTGCAGAATAGATCATCTTCCTCCCTGCCAGTCAGGAGCATAGGCTTACTATCATACTGTAACATCTAGGTGGAATAGGCAATCGCCTGTATGGTTTAGCGGTCCAGGTGTTGGACTTGACTTTATGAGGTTCCGGGTTGTCGTTTTGTTGCCCATGTCGGGCAACAAAAATTCACAGAGATGGTTGTCCAATACGTCCAGTTGTTTCTTATATTGGTGCACCAGCGTATGGTTTATCAAAATCTTTAAGCAACGTTATTAAAGAAAAATCAAAATTCAACCCACCCCATAGCATAAAGAATAGTTTATATCTTGTCGACAGGATCAAAGACATAGTGTTACCGGATCGGTGTAGATTAGTTTCTTTGGATGTAGAAAGTTTGTTCTCAAATGTCACTTCAGAAGAGTGTATGAATTTAATGGAAGAAATGTTAATAGGGCAGCGTCAACAACCAGGAGAAATAAATGAACTTGTAGACATGACCAGAACTTGTATGAAACAAAATTATTTTAGGTACAATTCTCATTACTACATTTAAAAGGAGGTTCTAGCCATGGGTTCTCCCCTTAGTCCTTTGATGGCCAAGTTTTTTATGGATAACTTTGAAAGACAACATATTGTAGGTAAAAATCATATATTATATTATTACAGATACGTGGACGATATAATCATATGTTGGACTGGTACAGAAAGACAACTGGATGTTTTCGTTAACAATCTAAATAAGAAACACCCCAAAATTAAATTTAAATTAGAGATCGAAGAAGAAAATTCGTTAAATTTTCTCGATCTGACCATAACTAGGGTAGATAATAGGCACCAGTTTGAGATCTTCCGCAAGCCAACTTATACTGATACGACTATTCCTGCGTCATCGTGTCATCCTTGGCAACAGAAAATATCTGCGTTCAATAGCTACGTACATAGACTTCTATCTATCCCTTTGACTCAGAAAAGCTACAAAAAACAGTTAAGCATTATTTGTCAGATGGCAGAGACAACGGTTATAATAGCAACATTGTTAATAGTTTAATTAAAAATAAAATGAAGAAAGCAATGTTAAAGCAAATATGATTACTTTATGCCGTGCAACCAGAAAATACTGTAAGGTACAAATCTAGTTTCACTTACGAGGGACAAATTTCCAAAAAAAATAAAAGCTCTCTAAAGTCCAATCATATAGGTACACGTTGCTTTTAAAACACGTAATCCGTTAAGAAAAATTTGTAATGGTTAAGGATAAATTAGACAATAAAGATAAGTCAGGTATTAATAGGCTTCAGTGTTCTGAATGTAACGGAACATACCTAGGTCAAACAGGTCGGAGTTTTCGAACACCTTACAAAGAACATATAGCGGCATTCAGAAATAAACATTTCGATAAATCCCATTTTGCAAAACATCTTTTGGAAACTGGTCACAATTTTGCTAGTGATCACTCCTTCGAAATAATTCATACTTGTAAAAAAGGAATGAGGCTAAATATTTTAGAACAATTAGAAATCATAAAACACAATAACGTGTCCAGAACATTGTTGAATGAACAAATAAATATATCGAATTCCCCATTATTACGAATTTTTAGCAGCAATCGAGTCGCAGAGAATTCCAAAATCGATTCGTGAAGCGGTTACGAATAATTGATATTGGGGGGTTTGGTCTATATAAGACGCAATCGAGGCGGCGGCAAGTCACTCGTGTGTCGTCGTTTGTACGGTACAGTCGAATTCCTGAGGATGCCTCAGTGTGGAGGCGAAACGTATGTCGAGTGCGATTTGATGTTCTCCGTGGTGAGTGCTTCGACAAAGTTGGCGAAGGACGTGACAAGTGGTTTTGTTTCCCGTGTTCGGATTCTATTTGTGATCTGGTCGTGGAGGTGGAAACTTTAGGTAGGGTTGTCACATGTAAAGAACGTGACAATTTATATTGTTTCCCAAGCTCTTCCTATATTCGTGTTCTGGTCGCGGAGGTGGGTGGTGGGAACGTCAGTTTTTGCCACAACAGTTACACTGCTTACGCGGGATTAGCAAAATAAAGGCTTATTTTACATCTGTTATAATGGATTTCCGCAAAGTAGCGCCTGATTCAATAAAATATCCCAAAAACCATTAGTCGGATCATGATGAAACTAATATGGGGACATCTCGGAATCATGAACTATCTTTCTAAAAAACATCATAATCGGTTGGCTATTGGCCGAGTAATCGCGTAACAAACATATAAGCAAACATACAGTCGAATTGAAAACCTCTTCCTTTTTATAGTCGGTTAAATTTTAACACTACGGAAAACAAGGGATGTTATAAGAAGTGATAGAAACAGGTAGTGCCTATTTACCTAAACCTCAAAGAACAGAGGCTAGAAATGGAGACTTTCTTAGGACAAATTTTTTTGGGACATCTGTCCCGGAAATTGGGACAACACTTAAATACATTAAAAAATGTTGCCAGGAATAAGTTATTCTTCTATATTTACCTAAAGTTTGCGACTATATATCAAGAAACCATTAATATAGAGTACATATATGCAAAAAGTAAAAAAAAAAACAGTTTTGGTTTCAAAAACATATTAATAATCATGTTACTTTGAAAGTCTTAGAAATAAATAAAAAAAATGTAGGCTGTCCGGCTTTCTACCCAAATGTCCGACTTTTAGGTAAGGCGACCTGGCAACCCTAATCCCAGGCATGTTGCACATAGCACTCTATCTCCATCGGATTTGTTGGCACCAATTTAACCTATGCTCACCTCTCGCGAGTTTTCAGGATGGGAGGCAGATGGTTATATGCCTCTCGTCCTGCATAGAGGACCGGAACAACACGGGGAAAAACCTTACTAATAAACATGTTATCAGGTACCTGTCAATATGATGACATTTACTATGTACTCTTAAGCGTCAGACAAATCATGTATTATTTTTTATATTATATCGTCAAAATTATGTTTTTGTTACATTAAAATAAACAAGATAGTTCATTGAATTTTTGTGGTTGCTCAACTTTGCGGTTGATGTGGTTGAGTGGAAATTTTTGGACCTACTTATTTCTGTCTTATAGTGTAACTTTAGGCATTACTTATACATTTTTTTTCACCGTGTTGGCCCCAGTCACATTTACGGTGCCTGTAGTCTACGATTGTATCTTGCACTCAGAAAACCAATGTGCTTGTTCGCTGAATAATAAAAAAACACAGGCTAAAGTACTCCAAGGTTCAACCTGGTATTATATTATGTGTTACCCTAATACAGAATATGATATCAACTTGACTTTGCCCTTACTTTGTATATTATTATTAACCTTGTTTTATTACACACACTATTAATAACACAGCTATAGCTTAAAAACAAGCAAAAACTTAAAATTTAATTCAGGCCACTTATTAAAATTACTACAATTTATTCATTAAAGGCAAAACCAGGGCACCTATAACTAGGAGAAGACACTAAGGCTAAGAACTCACGGAGCGGTTTTTACCCGCGCCCGCCGCTGTCGTGGAACTGCGGTTTTATTTCAAAATTCACGAAACCGATAATTTGTGCGGTCACACAGCTATCGCAGTTGAAATCCTCGCTTAGTCTTAGTGTCTTCGCCTAATTGTGGGTGCCATGGTTGTACCTCGGCGTACTTCTTCGGAGCTATGGGTGTGAAGAAACTTACTTACTAATAATTGGCATTTTATTTTGAAAATAGCAACTGACGCATAATAAATTGATTTTATTAATATTAGTAAGTAATTACTAGATATCTCGACTATCGGCCAATATTAATAATCAATCCTAATCCAAAACTAGCTGTTCAAGATTGATATTTTGATCCATTTTTATGTTATCGCTTGCCAATAATATATCTGTGCACAGGATAAATATGGAAATGAGGTATAGGATAGGCCGGCGGATACGCAGCTATCTAGATTGCTTGAAATTCATTAATTGAGATACATTAATAACATTGGCCGTATGTCAATAAAAGTCGTAATCGCCCACTGTTGACATTGTGCTCCCTGAACAAAATACATATCTTCACGCCAAGTCCCTTACGGGGTAGGCAGAGAGTATCGAGTGCCAGACCTCACGATCCTGACAAACCTGTCTTGCTTCCCTCACATTCATAACCCTTTTCATACAAACACGCCGGTTTCGGAGTCTCTTGAACAACTCTTCCGGATAAGTCTTACAGCTTTTTTATGTTATAGTTCAGCGAACAAGCACACGGCTCTCGTGATGGTAAGAGAAAACCCTGGCCTATAGACACCATAGATGTTAAAGGTGCGTCGCTCTCACAATCCCATAACAGACAACCTTGGCCTATAGACAAAACAAATATCATAGTTGCGTCGCTGTCTTATGGACGGGATGTAAGGACTAGGGTGCAAGTCTACCGGCTGCCGTACAGACCGGAATCTAATAGAGTCATTACGGTGGCAGGTGGAGTTATGGATATGGCATTGTTTTATGATTTATTTTATTTTTATGACATTGTAAGGCAAACAAACAGACGGATTTCCTGATGGTTGATGAACACCAAAGCTGACAACCTGAGGTCGAGATGTTAGCCCACGAGCAAAAGTAAGTTTACCGGCTACCCTATCCTCCTAACCGGACCACGTCAACGGTAAACGCTGACGTTATGGCGACAGGAACAGGTAAGACGGTGGTACTAATCCAGGAGAGTCGCTGCGAAACTCTTCCACCTAATCTAACACCTAGATGTCACGGTGTAAGTGACGATAAGCCTATGTTCGACTTTTACGAGCTGCCTAGCAGGAAGGCAGGTGGTCTATTCTGCAAAAATGCCCGGACCATCACGGGGAAGCTACCCATTTAACATATGCTCGCTTCTAAAGAGCTACTAGCAGAGAGGTAGATTATCTATTCTGCACTGAAGACCCAAGCCAACCTTAGTTGTAAACGGGTGACATAAAGTATCTTCATGTATTTAGGTGACATATATTTAGGAAATCTATTTACTTTTTAGAAGAGTACTGATTACCTGGAAAACCATATATTTATTTTATCAGGTGACATGTTAATTACAATGTTAATGACAATTACATGGCGATAAGCGAGAGGTTCTTTTAATGATAAGAGACAACCGTCACTGATAGACACCATAGATGCTACTGGTTAGTTTTCAGCTACGTGTGCCTATTGGCTACCCTATCTACCCATTAAGAACAATTTTATCTAGTTGTGAAGATCTGTAAGTGGCTTACTGTTATTAATTCTTAGTTCTAATTTTCTTAAACTTTAGCTGTTGATTTTCCTATCAAATAAAAATAAAATAAATAAAATAACATAAGACTATGATGGTACAGGTAAAGCGATGGTGTCGTTATAGCCAGACTGTTTCACAGAATTCTACGATCTAGTTGTGATAGCTTAGCATAAGTGCGATTGGGTAGTCGCAACCCGATGTCGACAATATGGCTTGCCTTTCCATTATTTAAAATCTTATACTTATCAAAACCTTAAGAGATGCACGTTCCTGGGCTAAGTATTGCACACTAAGTTAGCGTCTAATTAGGGTTAAATATCCTTATATTTGACATTTTAAATCAATATTAAACATGACACAGGCACAAGTAGCCCTAAGTCACACGGATTTCCTATTGGTAAGAGATACACAAAGCCTTAATAGGTGTCCCTCCGTAGGCTACAATATGATTCTCATCAGCTAGTATTATGTGACAGTTATATGGATATTGAGTCAATGCAATGAGAAACCTATTACATTAGTAGAGTTACGTAAGGCGGTAATTATTACTCTACCACGAAGTCTAAAAAGATGGCCCCGTGTTGGTCCGGGCTCCTTTGCAGAATAGACCATCTGCCTTCCTTGCCATTCCAGGCAGCTCGTAAAAGGCAGGCATAGGCTTACCGTCACTAACACCGTGACATCTGACTAGGTGGTAGAGTTTCGCAGCGACTCGTCCGAATTGGTACCACCGCCTTACCCATTCCTGCCGCCATAAATGCATGGCGTGTTCAAGTTCGGAGGGTAAGGTAGCCGGTAAACTTACTTTTTCTCGAAGCCTAACATCCCGACCTCAGGTTGGCACCTTTGGTGTCTCTAGGCGGCGTGAATTTCTTACCATCAGGAAATACGTCTGCTTGTTTGCCTTCCAATATCATAAAAAAAAAGAGTTCTGCGACAATTGGTCCAAAGTATCCCTATTGCCTATGCCTATCAGAAAGCTTACTGAATCAATAAAATCTTCAAGAAATATTCTTCGGTGAGAAGCCTATAGTATTAGTAGTTACTGTATACCCTTATTTTAAGATAGGAACACAATAGAGAAGAGTAAAGGCGTTATAGCGGTAAAGGTGAGTAATGCAGTACACATTACTCTACCGCGTGGTCTAGAAAGATGGTAGAGATCAGCGACAATTCGCCAAAGCATCACTGCTCCAGCTATTTCTACCTCAAAGCTATTGGTGGGTCAGTTTAGAGATTAGGCTGGTCTACAAACCTATTTTAACAGACTTAATACATAACATTTAAACCGTTACCATCTCGACAATAGGCAACCTTTATTTTAAAAAAAATGCTAGCTTTTTTTAAAAAAAATAGTTAAATGGAGGATTTATCAACTAATTAAGTTAGATGGTATCGACATCTTACGTATAGTTAAGGGACTACTATACAATATCTGATAAGAGCTGCCTTAAGGTTTTCATTGCCTTTCGATATATGGCGCTACTTACACAAACACTGGATATTTATTTCTAATACATCCATTACGGAAATAAATATTTGAAAAAGTAAAGTTGTGATAAATTTAAAAATTCCTACGCTGGAAAACGTTTAATTACAATGTTTTAAGTTTTTCTGTTTAAGTTATTGGTAACTCATTCATAGATGGCGCTATTTTAATGATAAAACAGACTAAGGCTTTTAAGGAATAAAAAAAGAATTAGTTTTAGCATTGTGCACTAAAATGTGTAACGTAATGTGTTTCACTGCATATTTGTGAACTTATAGCCTTGTTTTATATAAGGTAGTTATAATTTTTTGCATGTTTAAAGTTTGTTTAGTTAGTAGTGGAAAATACGGTCGGTAAAACAGTTGCCCCGGTCCGGTAAGCCGACAGGCGACACGCAATCGCCACAGGTAGGTTAAGTTTTACGGTCCGTCGCGTTTGGTAGTCCCGTGCACTCTTCGTTGTGGATCTAAAATCGAAATTGTGTGTGAAACGAAATGTTTAAGGATTTGTGACTGGTGGCCCTGTGTGTGATCAAAACTAGTGGATTATTGTGAAGTGATATGAAGACAGAGAGAAACGCTTGATCAACTCAGCGGATCATAACGGTAAACTGCAGATGACATTGTTACTTACCTATGTTTACTTTGCGGTCAGGTGATTTAAATTTTTATTTGTCTTACACAAAATATTTTATGAATAGTTTTGTGATAAAAAGAGGTCTTATATTTGGAATAATTGGAATACCTTCCACGTATTTCATAGCGGTGTTTACATGTGAATTATGACAGTGGATGCGCATGAGACTTCTTAAATCAACAGAAAATTTCTCGAGAACATGAGACTTGTCGAGTTAACGTATGATACCATCCGAACACCGAATATACCGTTGTAATGGAAAGTTTGAAATAAAAAGCTTCAAACTGCTCACGTTTGGAATTTCACTCTTGCTAGACTCTTATTGGAACTTAAGATAGTTTTAGAAACTTCACCTGTTTACATTCATTATCATACAATACGAACGTCGCTACTTCAATGACGTTTAACAGATTTATTTAATAATAAAATCTTGATGTAAGTGCCCATTATAAGCAATAAAATTAATTAACTAGTAGAATCCACGGCTACGCTTGCGTATTAAAATTATTAGTCTTTCCCGCGAGAACCTAGTTATATATCAATACAAATTTAACTGTCACTATTTCCTTCACTGTGAATGAATGAATAAGTGAATGAATACACTTTATTATGCACCAAAAATTAAAATATAATAGGTACACACTCTTTCAATTATAATATTAAAAATTAGGTGCACAAAGGTGGTCTTACATATCCAAAAATATAGCATAACATCGCTTTTATCCGGTGTGAAAGACGAAGCGAACACTTTCGCATTTACAATATTAGTATGGATTACGGCTTTATCTACGTTTTGAAGTGATAATTCTCACACAAAAACTGGTTCAGAGGTGATAAAAAAAAGTCCTTTTTTTTAATCATTTGCTAGACAAACAAAATTTTGTAGCAAGCGGTTCATGTGTTGATAAAGATTTAATAACAAACATGTATCCAAATATTGTCACGAACTTTCGTAAGTATTTAGGTATAATATCATTTAGGTACCTATAATGTCTCTCAAAGCTTCGTTGGCGTGGAATTGCTTTATTTTCTGTGGGAATCCCTTTGATTTCCAGAATGATCGGCATTTTTTTGCCGAGTTTGCATATTTTGCCGAGTCTTTGTGACGCGATAATCCTCATAGCGATCAGTTTAGGTATTGTGGCTTGATTGATTTGTAAACATACCTACATCAAAAATTCTGGATGTTTCCACAATACTTTCACATTTAAAATATTAAAAGGAAGGATTTTTAATTCAACTGTAAAACATTGTTATAGGAGATCCATGCTACGAGGTTTACTCAGTTTGGACTGCTGTCTCCCTGTACAATACTGTTTTATTAAAGTTACACTATGTTTAAAGCCGCTTTTTGTAGGAGAAAATAATAAAGATTATTATTATTATTATTATTGTGTCTTCTGGAATTAGTTTGCTAGTTACTCTTCGCTCCATACAAATCACGACAGTGGCGAGCTCAGATATTAGGCAATGAAAGACAAATAAGTAGACAAATATCATTAAAAAAAATATGCACACCAGGCAGGCACACCAGGGCACCCACGACTAAGTCCCACTAAGAACCTTTTTAGTACCTACTTATACCTAGGTGATGCGTCAGTTTTCTTCAAAGCTGTTTTATTGTAGGTAAGTACATCGTCAATGGTCGCGTTTGAGGTTAATATTGCAATTACCGTTTTACCGTCTAGGTCAAAAACATACAGTTAAAAACTTGTGTTTATTGACGGCAGCCATCTGTTTACTATCATATATGTATATAAATAAATTCTTACAACCCTTGACCCCCAATCATCGCATAACGCGCGAATGGGCCGATTTCGCTAATCCTTTTTGTTGTGTTAATTATTGTTAATAGAAGGTTCTTATGAAGAAAAAATTGGACAAATAGAAGAGAAAATAGGAAAAGTAGTAATTTTTTTCATTAGAAACTGTCAGTAGTTGTCGATGTCAAGCAGTACGACCTTATCCGTGTCGGCTAGTAAGTTATAAAAGTATAGATAGGAGTTTTTTAAATGGAATTTTAGTTTTTAAATTAGACTGAACTATAATCTTGTTATTATTGTTGTTTCAAAATGAGGTTTTGTGTCAGGGCGGGTGATTCGATTTGCTCTATGTTTATTCCAACGTTAATTTATGGAAGCAAGAGTTGGGTATGTCAAAAGAAGCATGTAAGCATGTAATGCGGTCAAAATCAGTTGTGCTACGATCGCTGACTGTATTCGCGACATGGGATTAAATAATAGGATTAACAGAAAGTGTTGGTGTAAAAATGAGAAAGGGCATGCTTTAAATGCGTGGTTATGTGGAAAGAATGACGGATGAAAGATTGACAAAACTAATATAAAATACAAGTATAGATGGATGTACGACTTGGTACCTTGAAAGAGCAAAGTTGACGGACAAATTGCTCGGGTTTTAGCCGTGGGAGGTGCCAAGTCTTCGAAACCGGCGTGTTTGTGTGAAAAAAGTTATTCATATAGAGGCAGCTAGGCAAATCTGCAAAGATCGTGTTTCTTGGAACTGGACGCTTTCTGCCTGTACCGCAAGGGATTTGGTGTGAAGATGCTAATATGATTCTTAAAAATACTGCGCGAAATATTATTAAAAGTAATAACTTATGCACAGAGTAATTTGGTTTTTGTATCTTTTCTTCGATTTAACTAAATAACCTATGAAGTAAAATAAATAAATAATTAATAAATAGTAATAGTATAAAGTAAGTTGGAAGTAGCTGAAATCCATTTCTAATGTCAAACCTATTTCAACACTTAAATTCATTGAAATCAGTTCAGGCGTTTTGACGTGAAAACAGAACGTACATACTACATACTAACGTTTATAACATTAACAGGAAGGTACAATAGATAAAAACCACTTTACATATTCACTACATTCTGGATTGTTTAAGAATTAATAGAACTATGCTTTATCAAAGTCACAGTAAAAATATGAAACATAAAAATGCGCATCGACGAGACCTCTAATCGATTTTCGCGGCGATGCAGTAACGAGTGCTGCGTTAGGACGAGTGGTTATGTTGTTTTTTGTTTTCGCAGTCTTTTGAAACTACCACGAGCGTATTTGTCTTTTGCAGGGGCTAATTGGGTCTATTAGATTACCTACTTATATTATTTGTAAACTAAGTAATTATTTCAATTTGTATAATAAAAAAACTAACTTGCTTTAATTTAGTGGACGTGAGTATTTTATTAACTAGGCTTAGTTTTCATTCTGTTCCATATTTATACTGTGTCTAAATCAATTTTTAAAGAACAAAAGTTAAAATGTGGGTATTTAAAATTAAATACGTGCTAGATTCCACACAGAATTGTGGTGTTTATTATTAGCCTTTGACTAGTCATTAAACGCGATGACATAATGAGAAATAATTAGAATCGTATTGTAATAATAATTGTAATTTATGATTATCGTTAGATCTTACAAGGCTTATTTGTTGACAGCAACGCAAACCTGACTCCTATAAAATATTACAAAGTATTTCAAGAGTATATATGCGTTGCGGTCAAGGATAGTAGAACGAGATATTTGCAGCAGTTTTTTTCAAATTAGCAGATTTTCAAAAACCGTATTTATAAAAAAGAAAGTAAAAAAAATAATAATTTAGTAATATATATCCCTACTACGAAAAACTTGCTTGTATGGGTTTTATATTAACTTGAAAATTTCGCTAAAAGGCGATAAAAAACATGACCACTGCCAAATTTATTCTCTGTAAACTTTTTAATTTTTACCATTGTATGGTGACAGCGACCTGCGACTGTGTCTGGTAAAACATTATATACCGCCTGCCATTCGAGACGGTATCATGTAATTGCATCCAAAAAACATCTACAGGTTTAAATTAGAACTTCTAGAATTATCCAAATCTCGTCATACATAAAAATTATTGGATATTTAATGTTAACATCATTTCTGAAAAGTTTAGATATCCTCCATTTTTTACCGTGTCTGTAAATTATCAGAATTGATCGCAGAATAATTTCTCATACATCTGTTGCAATTACACAGTGACTCATTTCTGAAGGTCATCATTCAGGAAATAACATTTGTGCCCGATTGGCGATAGGCTTGCCACCTATTACATTGTGGGACTTATTGTCTTCGGCAAGTCGTGGGTGACCCGGTTGTGCCTCAGCCTACTTCTTCGGGGATATAGGCGTGAAGATACTTTTTTTTGGTTATTACGTAGTTTGCTATGTCAGTCAGTTGCCATCCCGCCAAAATAGGCGGGATGGCAACCTATTACAGCAGCGCTCTAGGCGGCTTCTGCGATTCAGCAAGGCAAGGTGGAAGGCTACGGAATCGGTAGTGTTGTTATATTTTCCATAGTGTCACGGAAATACTCAGATAGCCGTTGATGGTCTGATTACGTTTTGTCGTACATTTGGACTGTGCTTGGTTGTTTCTGGTAACGTCTGTATAATTTGATGCCGGAATCAGCAGGTTGTCCTTGTGGCGCAACCAGCGAAAGTTGTGAGACTAGCAGTGTATTTTGTACAAAGATTCCTTAAAAATGATGGACAGGATAGTTAGATCAGACATTGAGTTTATCATGAAGACCTTGTTAGCAAGTCTGAGCAATGTTGCTGCCTTGCACGAATTTGTGCACTTATGACGAACGTCCTGAGTTTCACTTAATACTGCAGAAGATTGAGGACTTTAAGAAGATGGCAGCTCGACGCGCATGACTTATTTTGCTACATCTAGCTACATCCACCGACCACGTGGCTCGGGTTCGATTCCGCAGGCAGAGGCAGAGACGAGAGCAGGCATTTGTGTGACGAACATTTAGATGTCTGCGTTTCCGGGTCTGGGTGTTTATTCAATTTATTCTTGTATCTATTTAAGTATTTCTATGTATTGGTATCGTTGACTAACACCCATAACACAAGCATATAATTTGCTTACTTTGGGGTTAGATTCAAATTGTGTGACTTGTCCAGGGATATTTATTTATTTATAAAAAGTCGCACGTGTCTTTAATACTGCGCGCCTCTACTAATGTTTCGCCCTGTTTACCGAGAGGAAGAAAAGGGCAAGGGAGTTGACGGGTAGACTGTGTACAGTTACCGACGGCCACATACATTATTTGAACACTTGCCTCTGTCGCTTCTGTGGTTTAGCGGTTCAGTAGTCGGACTTGACTGCAAGAGGTCCCGGGTTCGATTCCCAGGTCGGGCAACAAAAAAGAAATTGGATTTTTTCCAATTTTCTAATAAAAAAAACATTGCTCGGGATTGTATATGTTCCCGGTTGGCAATAGGCTTGCTACCTATCACATTGTGCCTCTGCCTACCCTTTCGGGGACATGAGCGTGAATATACTTGTAAGTCGTAATGCCTCACTGTTATTTGAATCGATGAGAGCGAGAACGAGTGCGTCCGCCTGCGTTTGCGTAAACATTTATTATATCTCAGTATGTCGACGTATGCGCAATTGACTATTTTATCATTATTATATCCTATCGTATCTGTGGTCTAGTGGTCTGGTGTTTACGATGACTACATGACGTTTTAGGGTTCTATTTTTCATTTGAATCTAGCTGAGCTGAGAGACGTTGTCATATATCCTAACTAAAATAAATTAGCGACTAGTATGTGACAAAAAGAGAATTAGTTAAATTTCCTCTCTGCCTCTGACTACCACTTGGGTAATATAGGCGTGAATATACTTTGAAGATTTACCTAGAATTACCATATTTACACACGATGTTGTATGACGTAATCACTTAGTATCTTCCAATTCTCGCTCTGTATGCACGTAAGTATTATTATATTTAGTTTGACCGACTCTTATAGTTCAAAGTGGCGTCCACATGTGGTGTCTCCCTACCCTCAATTCATGAAATATGTCTTCAAGTCTAAAAGGTTTAGGAAACAAGGAACATCCAGTACAGTATTTTTTAACAAATACGACTTGATATCTTCGAGTAAAGCGTATAATCGATATATAGTATACCGATAATACGATCTAAGTCGTTAACAGTCTTCTTTAATAAACACGGAGTAAGGTACTCAAAGTTTAAACCTTGTTTATATCTCTATTACGATGTAGTACAGACTACGATATCGGCTTAAATCCTATGTTTATTGTTAATATCGTAAAGGCCGACAACCAGAGGTAGGTATAGGTGAAAAATGTATAAAAATAATTTTAGTGTAGAATATTAGGGCACAATACGATAATTATAAAATAATTAGGTCTTTTTATTAGGATTTCTTTGGAATCCCATAGTCTGATTCACGCTTACCATCAAAACCATTTCGAAAGTATGCTGATTTAAAAAAAAATGGGTTTATAAATGAGGGAAACGTCGATTAAGATGATCGATATAACCTCCTCCTTCTTTCCAAATAATTGAAAATAGGTCTTATTCTTATTTTATTTGATTGGAAGACGGCCAATGATATGGTTTTTCTGATGTTGGTGAAAATACAGGTCGCCAATGATATAATAGCATGGTTTGATATCCACCAATGGTGCCGATGATGCGTTGCTAATCTGAGGCTCTCGTAATAAGCCCCTTACGGCTAATGTTAATAATGTATCTCAATCTAATGGATTTCAAGCAATCGAGATAGCTGCGTATCCGCCGGCCTATCCTATACCTCATTCCCATATTTATCCTGTGCACAGATATATGTATTATTGGCAGGCGATAACATAAAAATGGATCAAAATATCATTCTTGGACAGCCAGTTTTAGATTTGGATTGATTATTAATATTAGCCGTTAATTCAGTTTAATAGCTATCCATCTTCTAGACCGAAATGCGATAGTGGTGAGCACAGATACTAATGTAGCATAAATAGTACTAGTAATTATAATATAATAATAATTATTATTATAATAGTAGTACTAATAATAAAACTCTACCACTATTTTTTGGTGACAAAACTACCACTATTTTTTTGGCGGCAGAACTCTAACATTATTTTTTTGGTGGCAAAACTCTAACACTATTTTTTTGTAGAGTATTAGTCAAGGTGGTAGTGATAGTCAGACAAATGTTTGTCTTTTGTGAGCTGTGTGATCTATAAAGCCCGGAATCATTAAAATACATGAAAATTGAATCTTATAATGTTGTAAGTAATTGTAATAGAAAAGACATCAACGCGTTCTTTTTATTAATAAACTATAGAAGACTTAACATCAAGTGAAATTACACTATAACATTCCTATTAACAATATAAATGCGAATGTGTCTGTTTGTTACACTTTCACGCGAAAACTCACCAATCATAATAAACTGAGTTCACATTTTCATGGAGGTACTACAAATAACATAACGTCTCTTTTATTTACATAGACGCGAGCTACTTCGATTTTTATAAAAAACTCATCTATGTAACACAAAAATGGGTCTCCATCATCAGATCCAAACCTAGTGCCAATGGATTACCTTTCAAACAAAAAAAGAACTTTTAAAATAGGTTCAGAAATGATGGAGAAATCGATTATCATATATAAAAATATAGCAGTCGAACCTTCTCCTTATTTCAAAGTCAGTTAAAGATACCTACACAGTTGTCAAAAGTAAAATACAAAGCTGGATTAAGTATAGTGAAATTATACTCATTGGCAAACCTTTAAGATCAAGGTCACCAGAATAATTTGTCTGGACGGTATTTAGAGAGTCTAATCACAAACGCACAGTAGAAATACATATCCTACTTCCTCTGTGATCTAGCAGTCCGGCATCGGGCTTGATTTTTTGAGGACCCGAGTTCGATTACCGGGTCGGGCAATAAAAATGAAATGTGGTTTTTCCAATTTTCTATTAAAAAATGTTTCGCGGGATTGGATATGTTCCGGTTGACGATCGACCTGCCACCTATCACATTGTGAGTTCGCTTAGGCCAATGTTAATATTGTATCTCTTAAGATGGATTTCAAGCAATCGAGACAGCTGCGTATCCGCCGGCCTATCCTACACCTAATTGCCATATTTATCCTGTCCACAGATATGTTATTGGCAAGCGATAACATAAAAATGGATCAAAATATCAATCTTGGACAGCAAGTTTAGGATTAGGATTGATTATTAATATTAACCGTTAGTCATGAGGCACGATCCACTGTGCTATTTTGTGCCTCTGCCTACCTCTTCGGTGATACGGACCTGAAGATACTGTGACAGGTTATTAGTAGTGGTTACATCTAGGTATACTTTACTCTATACATTAGTCAAGAGAATCGGAGGCCGTCAATGAAGAATGATGGGAATTACAGTCGTTTGGTTCAATTGAAGCCACGCACTTTCACTAGAAGAGGGTCAAAACGCGTCAGGTTTATATCGTGTACGAATATTGACAGATGCATTTAACGAATTTTCGCTTTTGACCTGAATATTTATGATTATTTAATTATACTTTACCGTAGTCTCTTGTGAGTTTTCATTATGCAAAATAGGAATGAATAAATTAATTCTTGTGTAAAATTAAACTTAAAATTTTGTAATTAAAAGTGAGATCCGAGAGAGAGTGGATTTGTGTCTTCGTATTAACCACAGGACGTCCACCGCTGAATGACAGTCGAGCGTAGCTTGCATACAGCATCTAGCTGCAAGCCTCCTCAGCTTTGTCTGTCCATTTTTTTAAGATATTGGAAAGCAAACAAGCAGACGTATTTCCTGATGGTAAGAAATTCTCGCCTCCTAGAGACACCAAAGTTGGTAATGGTGCGTTGCCAACCTGAAGCTGGGATGTTAGGCCTCGAGAAAAACTAAGGTTCCCGGCTACCTTACCCTCCAAACCGGAACACGTCATGACGTTATGGCGGCAGGAATAGGTATGGCGGTGGTACCAATCCGGGTGAGCCGCTGCGAAACTCTACCACAGATGTCACGGTGTTTGTGACGGTAGTCCTTTGCTCGCCTTTTACGAGCTGCTTGGCAGAAAGGCAAATGGTCTATTCTGCCAACAACCAACGCGGAACTAGAACGACCCACGCATTTGCCAGTAAAGATGGAAGAAAATGTTGGTGTTAAACTGAGAAACGAGAGGCTCCGTTGGTTTAGTTATATGGAAAGAATGACTGATGAAAGATTGACAAAAGCAGATGGACAATGCGAATGCGGATGGATGATGGTACTAGTACTTAGTTTAACATTCCACGACAAATCACTCGGGTTTTATTCGAGGGTGGTATCAATTCTTCGAAACCGGTGTATTTGTGTGAAAAGGTAATTAATGTGAGGAAGCCAGGCAGGTCTGTAAAGTGGCATTTGGCATTGGTATTGCATTCGGCACTCGATACTCTCTGTCTATTGCATTATGGACTTAACATGAAAATAAGTAACTCGCTAGCGTCTCCGTATTTTTTTTGTGTGAAAACTTTAAGCAGCACGTCTACTGGTAATTAAGAGAACATTAAAAATATTTTTTAGACCAGATGCACTGCAGATTTGGATTCATATCTTACCGAACGTAATAGCAGACTGCTTTGTCTAAGATAACTAATATAATATGTGAAATAATAATTCTTTTAAAGTCATTAAATGTAAAAGTGCGAAAAATATTTTTTTATTATTATTTAGACAAAGTAAAAGTACCTAAAAACCCACTCAAGTGACATCACTTCGTCGCAATTTGATCATTTTTTTTAAAGGTAACTCACTATTTCGAAATGGTCTCGTAAATTAGTCTCGTACCAAAAATACCAATGGTACTTCGATAATATCGTATCACGAAAATACATGAAAAATTATGCATCGAGTAGGCATAATTAAGAATAACTAAAAACCCTAAGTCGGATAGTTATTAAATTTATATTGGACCACCTTGAAATCAAACCTGTAAAAAAAGAACCTTAAAAATTTTGCTATAGTGATAAACATACAAAAAAAAAGATCGAATCGAATTGAAGAATCAATAACCTCCATTTTGGAGTCAGTTAAAATAAAAGCTTAAATAAATTCCGTCTCTGAAAATTAAAATATAAAAAAGATGCCCGGTCTAAATGGAAGCAAATATAGTAAAGTAACATTATAATAATAACATAAGTAACATTACGTGGGGATTCTGATGTTCACAAACTAAACTTATTTTAGATACATGCTATCTTTTTCAAATGAAACAAAAGCAAAAGAGATGGAACATTTTAGACTTGTCAGATTAGTCCGGATACGTCTAATTTTGATATGTATAAGACGTTCTCCGAGTGATTAAACGTCAGCAGAAATGTGGACAATCTAAGCTGACAGCTATAAAAATGTTTTGTCTTTTTCTTTTACTTTCGTTAAAAGAAGATAGCGTCAACTTAAATTTAGTTTAGTGAGTGCACAAAGATTTAAAATAATTTAAAGTTTGTAATAAAATACGCTCATGTTTTTATTCATGCGCGAATTATCCGCCTGTTTTAGGCTAATGCTTCCACGTACCATAATTGTGTGAGATCAGAAACTCGTTTAAAAATGGGTGCCGAATATTTTTTGAACAAAATGAGAGCGAGCAATTTCTATACGGTCACTGACAGTAAAAACTACACTCGTGGACGAAGCCCTCTGCTAAATACTGAAAACTATGTACCTAAAAATGACTAAGTTTGTATCTAACACTAAAGATAATGATTACTAAATAAAATTGGCTATATCATTTTTGTTAGAGCCAGTGTCTTTGCAGTAAAAGCAGACTGTAATTAAATATGGATATAATAAATGCAAGTAAATTTACAGAGGTTTTGAACGACAGTTTTTATTCGAATTTTGCAAAGTAATGAAGTGACGTCACAACAGTGTCGTGTTTATATATATTTAATACTAATGGACGTCTTTAGAGACTTGTCCATTTTTTTATTGTAAAACTAGCGGCGAACTTCATTCCACCCGTTGAGTTTGTATGGCAAAAAATTTAAATGTTGTTTTTCCCATTTTCCCTGCAAATTTTCCAGTTTTTTCCTTCATAAGAAACTTGTCCTGGCAATAACTAACACAATACAAAAAGAATTAGCCGAATCGTTTTAGTCGTTCGGAAATTATGCGCTTACCAACACATTTAGCGATTCATTTTTATATTTATAGATAAAGGTGGCTAATTATTTTAACAAAAAAATAATGAACAAAGTCTATAGCAAAAATATATAAATAGCACTTTTATGAATCTAAAATATGCGTGTGAATGTAGATACATATTTGTAAAGCAGACAACTTCATAATGTTACTTTTGTGTCTTAAAACTTCACTCTTTAAAAAGAAGTGTTTCTTCAACTTCAACAATCTTAAAATAACTTCTTCTTCTACTTTTATAATATGGCTTTCAATCGTTTTTTCCGACTTACTTAGCCAATGTCAGGTACGGGTTAAAATAACTTATTTGACAACAGTATAATATGACGTCACTTATTTGTCATTTCGGAAATCACCAATCCCCAAACTTAGAAACCTACTTCCAGAAAATTACTTTGTCATTGTGGGGAGCAGAAATAGTAAAGTCCGTAGATCTTATACGAGTAAACCTAAGAACTCACGGAGTGGTTTTTGCCCGCGCCCGCGGTTGTTGCGGGCCCGCAGGTTCTGTAGAATGCAAATTTATATGCACATTTTACGACGCGATTTACACCCGCAGCACCCGCGGTTGTTTGCAGTTCCCAGCGGCAGGGGAAGCGTTCGCCCGCCCGCAGAATCGTACAAGTTTGCAAGCAATGATTTTAAACCGTGACGGCTATGTGACTACACAAATTAGTGGTCTCGTGAGTTTTGAAAATATAAAACCGTAGTACTGCGACCGCCGCGGGCGCGGGTAAAAACCGCTCCGTGAGTTCTTAGTCTACATATCTGCATAGCCCTACTATTGTACCAGTGGTCTATCTATATGCGTAGAAATGTTGGGTCTCGCAATGTTTTCTGCCGCATCTATCATGGGGAATGTTCTGAGGAGGGGTTTGGTTTAATTCCAGCCGCTGATTTCCACCTTTGGACATCACGACAGAGTTTAAAGTAACATGCCCATCATCTTGATGCGTGGCGATCTACAACCGTGCGATTCCGAAGGCATTTTTTACCTCGCACAACACCTTTGTGGAATCAGTTACCGAGGGCGGTATTCCCAAACAGTTATGACTTAGGGACCTTCAAGAAAAGAGCGTACTCATTCCTTAAAGGTCGGCAACGCATCTGTGATACTCCTGGTGTTGCGGATGTCCATGAGCGGTGGTGATCACTTTCCATCAGGTGACCCACTTGCTCGTTTGCCTTCTCAGATGATATAAATCTCAGAAGATGATAAAACAACTTAAATCTCTTCTTTTATAAATATGGCTATCGATCGTTTTTCACGCCTTTTTTAGCCAACGTCAAATTAGTTAATTCTTTCTCTGGCTGAGCACTCTGCTCGCCCACTAGCCCGGTAACGTTGTAAAAATCTATAGACATACACAACATTAGTCATTTCGAAAAAAAAAAGTTAATTCTTATACAGTCATTAGGTAGTCACTATGTACAAAGTCATGCCAGGTGTCTTCGTTACCAGGGTCTTTAGTAAAGCGGTGGCTTCGTTACTCAAGCTCATCTAGTGAGATTTGACGGCAGCGAGGAAACAGACGATACACTAATTTCTTCATGATTATTTAATTTGTGCACTTGCACTGAACAAAATTAATCTAATTACCACCTGAATTAACTAATTTCACTCAATATAAACACGAAATTCAATAATAACGATAAAAATACAACCACCTTCATTCACGATGGCGCCAAAACTCACTTAAGCCTGTATTCAATGCTTAAGGATCAAGCGGATTATAAAAATGTAATCCTACTAATATTATAAATGCGAAAGTTTGTATGCTTGTTTGTTACTTCTTCACGCAAAAGCTGCTGAACCGATTTCCCTGAACTTTGGCACACACATAGAGGATAACTTGGATTAACACATAGGATAGTTTTTATCCCGAAATTTTTTTCCCGTTGGACCATTAACCACGCGGGCAACAGCTAGTAATTCATAAAGTCCTTTATGAAAATACTACCTTTTTCCTGATTGAAAAAATATTCAAATGGACACGCTGACGCTTATTGATCGTAAACTTTAAAGGTTTCATCGTTTGAATGCCTACTTAAATGTCACACTGTGGAATGATATAAGATTACATGTTGGTATTACCTGTTAGTTTGTTTGCCAATCACCACTCCAAATAATCTTATCACTTCGTAATACTAGTTTTATAAACCGCCAGATAGGTTGTCGTACATAATATGAGCTTCGAAATAATAAATCTTTTTTTCCAAGATATTAATACGTGATGCCTAAACATTGGGCTCCTTTTTACGGAAATTGCGAGGACGCAGGAGCGTAAAATTTGGCACGCTTATAGTTTATGTGTGGGAGAAGTGCAGAACGCTAATATTTTTCAATAATAATGCTTAAAAAGCACATGAAATCAATAAATAAAACATTAATCACACTACCATGCATTTGACACAGAAACAAATATATTGATGATAAAGATAAAGATAAAAGATCCCGTGAAAGTAAGCATCGACATTTATCTGTTTATAACTGGCAATCCAGAAAAACAACAGGCAACCAAACCTCTGCAACTTCGTCTTATTCCTACTTTAAGTCGGGATAATATCTTAATATTGCACAAATTAATAAATAAAAATTTAAAAAAATGTCCAGGATTTTTTCAGGCAACCCATTTTTAATATATTTTCTGATGTACTAAATTTGCTATAAAACCGGTTTCATCCTATTATCAGCTCGGTGTAGGTCGACCTAACTTCGGATCTTAGACTATAAAGATTTATAAGAAACAACGACAAGTCCGCTTAGTTTCTTTCGGCAGATCTTCTTCGTAAGTGGCCGCATACTGTTTCATACTTGTTTTAGATTTGAATAGACTTGTGACAAGAATCTTTGTGGAATGTATGTGAAATAAAAATAACTACGTTATTAAAATCCGACTTTAAAACTAAAACTAAATAATTAAGACTAAAAAGTAAAAAATAATAAAGATTTAATATTAATTACATACTATTTTGCTAAGCCAAGTTAATACTTATTTACAATATAATTTTTAGTTTAAGGCTTGGCATCTACTTCAAACCTATTAGTAAATGGCACATGTAAATAATAGATTGTATGTAATTAATAATAAATCTTTATTATTTTTTACTTTTTAGTTTTAGTTATGAAGTCGGTTTTTAATAACGTAGTTATTTTTATTTAGTACTTTTTAGTTTATTGTTGATATGATAAAATTTAATAAAAATAAACATCGGGATAGGTGAGAATAGATAAAAAAATCTCATAAAATAAAAACGAGTGTGCCTAAATGAATAACATTTTATGAGACCAATCCGAAACTATGCCGCATCAAACAAAAACAGAATTACGCGAATCGGTTCAGAAACCTCGGAGAAATCGGTGTACATACAAAAAAAAAAATACCGGAAGAATTGAGAACCTCCTCGTTTTTTTGAACTCGGTTAATGAACATGATCTTATCTTGATATGCATATAAATAAACAACCAAGTTCTAAAAGAGGCTACTTTTTTTTCAAAAATCGATCCCCAAAGGACTTAAATGGGGATGAAAGTTTAAACTTATTCTACGCTGATAAAGTCGTGGGTAAATAGCTAGCCGTTAATAAGGATTAAAGTAATAATTAAGAAGAGATTAAATCTACAATACTCATGTATTTTTAGAAACATGTTTGTACCGTTATTCGCCCAACAAGCTTGACGACTGTTAAAGCGAGTTTTATTCTCCAAGTGTACCACATACACGATGTGAATGAGACATTATGTGATGAAATCCCATTACTTCTGTAAATTACTAGTCTAGCCCTGCGGATCTCCTCGCACGTCATATTTGTAAGTGATAAAGTATCTTTACGCCCATATCCAAGAGGTAGGCAGAGGCACAACCAGGACACCCACGACTAGCCGAAGACACTACGTCCCACGATGGGATAGGTGGCAAGCCTAATGCCAACCGGGCACATATCCAATCCCAGGCAACGTTAATTTTATTAGAAAATTGAAAATATAAATTTTTTTTGTTGCACGATCCGCGGATCGAACCCGGAACCTCCAGAAGTCACGTCCGACGCCAGACCGCTGGACCACAGAGGCGTCACGTTTGTCATTTGATATAACCCCCGCTCGGAATTAACTCATTCAAATTACTTGCAAGAGATGAAATTTAAAAGAAATTTTTACGCCCGTTTATCAGAATACTAAAACGTTTTATTTTGTTTGCCCAACCCGGAGATTGAACCTAAGATATTACGAAATCAAGACCAACACCGGCCGATAGATCATAAGTGACCTAAGAAAAGACCTCCTAAACGGGTTTTCCGTACTTTTAATCACTGGCCGACAATGTCATTGAGTGTTTCTGTTTGAGCTACTGAAAATTTAAATTGTGCTAAAATTAATATATTTAAACGTCTTAAGCTTTAATTGGTTATGGTTATCTTCTTAATAATTCTCCTGCAACGCTTGGAGAGACGGAAAAAATGGAGTGTTGGCGCCATCGAGAGAAGATGGTCGTAGTTTCTTCATAATTATTGAATTTCGTGTTTATATTGAGTGAAATTAGTCAATTTTGGTGGCATTTTGCATAATTTTGTTCAGTGAAATTGCACAAATGAAATAATCATGAAGAAATGAGCGTATCGTGTATTTCCCCCTTGCCGCCAAATCTCACTATATGAGCTTGAGTAATAATGCCACCGCTTTACTCAATACCCGACATGACTTTTATTGACGACTTGTGACTAATTTTGAATAATTGATTTGAATTTAATTTTGAAATTAATCGATTTGGTAAATCGGTTAACTTGATGCAAATTTCTACTTGACTAATGGCAAAATGCTAACACGAATGCCAAAAATTAAACAATGAAAGAAGAAGGAAAAAATGGCAAATAAATTATTTGCCCAAATAAGCAATCACAAAAAGTGCTTTCAAAAATCTCAAACACAATTACATTTTATTTAGTTTGTATACTTCTTATCCTCGAGCTTGGTGGAATTCCATTCTAGACATTTTTTTTTAATATCACTTGTACTTTCAAAAGTCTTTTCTTGATACGTCTGACGTGGTTATAGTCATACCATGAGTTTACGGCTTGTCGAGTTTACTTTACTCGCTAGCGTCTAAATAAACTATTTGTATGAAAACTTTGAACAGCGCCTCTATTGGTGACTAAGAGAAACACATTTTTAGACAGAAAGTGTCATAGATTTCAACACGTCAATTACTGAACATAATCTATACCAACTTATGGTAAAGGATAAAGGATAATAATAAAGGATTTTTTTTGGACAAGTTACACAAATTGAATCTAACCCCAAAGTAAGCAAATTATATGCTTGTGTTATGGGTTACTCAACGATAATAATACATAGAAATACTTCTATAAATTTTTTCGCCCCAGACAGGATTTGAACCTGTAACCTTTCGTCTCAAGCCGACGAATGCTCTAACCAATTGAGCTACTGAGGATTCAAGTCCCGTGGCGAAATTTTTAATCCCTTTCTTTACCCGTTAACGCGGGTAGTTATGTTCTGCAGATACACAGTTCCGTATACCTACTAAATCAGTTCATCATTACAGATGAAATTCACATTTATAATGGCCATAACTGTGTATCTGCAGGACATAACTACCCGCGTTAACGGG
>NJDC01007523.1:0-20953 GCA_002245475.1 Calephelis virginiensis
AAAATATATTTTAGTCTTGGCTCACAGTTTGGTTTGTGGTAATGTTTTACGCTGGAGTCTGTCTCTTTTTAATTTTTGGTATTGGCGTCAGCATCAGCCCTTAGTCAAGTTGAAATTCGCATACAAATTAAACGATTTAAAATTCGGTTTTAAATTTGCCATTAAAATCGATCGATAAATTCAAATTACATTAAATAATGAAAAAAATACTTTATTTAATAACGATATACTTTTGGGCTTTGAATTGAATCTACATTTCAGTGGGATTAATTTGTTATATTGGATTTAACAAAAAACAAATCTAAGCTGTATGAAAAAGATTCGACAGTTACCGACGTCAATACTGCTAGGCTTGTTTACTATAGCAATTTCTATGATCATTTGTCATACGGTCTCTTAATACGGGGAATAGCAGCTGATATCAAAACGGTTTTCATCGGACAAAATAGAGCGAAACGAGCTTATAATTAAAAAAAAAACAGAAGAGCATCTTTGAGGCAGTTATTTGAAGAAATTAATATTATGACTGTACCGAGTCAATACATTTACGAAAATATTACGTGTATCAGAAAAAAAATGTTTGTAAAAAATAGAGATATTCATAGTTTTAACACAAGGAGTAAAAGTAAACTAGCTGTACATAAATTTATCAGAGCTTGTTTGAGGTTTTATAATAAAACCACTGAGGAAATTTCAAATTTAAACGAAAAGAAATATGAAGCTGGTGTTAAAAGTGCCCTTTTCAAAATGGCAGTTTATAAGACAGAAGAAAATTTTAAAGATAAAAATATATGGATAAATTATTAATTGGACAGATAAGGAAAAATAGTGACTGTAATGTAAACATTTTGTTAACTTTCTGTTTTTATAAAAATGTACGAGTATGTTAAAGTTAATTTAGTATAAAAAAAATATCTATTTATCAATTTAGTGAATCTCTAAAGTCTACTTATTTTATTTTATTTAGTCTTTCCTTTTACGGTTGGCTGGAAGAAATTTCTTTTATTAGAGATAAGCTCGCCTTTTGTACTTTGTTTTTCTTTTTACTTTTAAGTATTTTTTTGTATCTAATATCAGTTGTGTACAATAAAGAGTTAATATAACATAATACAAATCATCACAGAAAGTCATGTCAGGCTCTTAGGTAAAGCGGTGGTTTTCTTACTATCTATCTAGCTCATTAAGTAAGATTTAGCGACATCGAGGAAATACACGATGCTATATTTTTTTAGGAATACTTTAATTGTTTAAATTGAAAAAAAGGTACCAAAGTCATAACATTAATACGTGAATCAAAAACTTTGGACCCCTTTTTATGAAAATTGTGCTGACGGGGGAGTATGAAATTTGGCACACTTATAGTTTATGTGTAGGAGAAGTGCAGAACGCTAATATTTTTAATGATAATGTTTACAAAGTGCATTAATTCAAAAAATAAAAAATTACATGTCCCACGATGCATTTAACACACACAAACAAATATATTAATGATATCGATAAAAGATCACAGATGGCGCACAAACTATAACCATACAGTTTGGAAACAAATTAGTTGGTCTTGAGAAATGAAAATGGCGTTCTTATCAACAAGACATTAAAATTTGTTATGGTTGAATTTCGACCAATCGCGACCACTGGTTTAATTTAATATGTGCCTCCATAATAATTACGAAAAAACTGCCAACATTTTTTTTATGAGTATCCTATGTTCTTTAAATTTAGATTTGCTTGAATCTGTAGTCTGTGAGTGTTGTTATTATAAATATTTACCTTAAATAACCTTAAAAAATAACCTTAAATGACGTACCCTTCTATAAAACATACTCGATTTACTTTTTCTAAATTGGTAAAATCAATTAGCCTTTATTTTTTGACTATAAATATAATATAGTACCAAAAGTTTTTCTAGCAAATATTATTCAAAATTGAAGTAGGTTAAAAACAAATGATTAAAAAAGGTATGTTTTTCAGATATATAGTATTTTATTTCATATTAGCTGATATTTTGAGAAAAATGTGCACAAAATTAAATCGAACCTGTCTCACACAACAACGCTAAATAAGACTCAAGACCCTGATATGACTTTGTGTTTAATGATTTATGACTGTTAAAAAGAATTTATTAATACGGAAGACGTGGCAGCATGGCCTAAATGTCTTAGCCGGCCCCAGAATGGAGCAAATTAACTTTAAAAAAAATACTAGATAAAAAAAACAACATGAATATGTAGCGCAATGTAGCGTTTTAGAGTTTACTTTAACTGTGTCACAACAAGCTGGTGAGACTAAGATTATAAAAATTTATCCTGAAACATTTTTAAAAGTAATTTAGATTTCCTATCTAAAATTGTTTTTCCTTTAGCATGTGGGATTTGTGCTAAAACATGGCGAATGAAACGCTGATATTGCCTTTTCGTAAGGCACCCACAATGTCAATATTGCAAAGTCCCTTTCATATACCTTTACAAATAGGGCATTTGTAAGTATTTTACGTGGCAAAAGCCAAATCGGGATTTCAGCGTTGCGGCAAACAACTCGTGAACCTAACAATGTGTGCTTTTGCTGACATTATTTTGTATTTACTCGTAGATTTTAATTCAGCAATAAGTTAAATGGGTTTTTCATATTATTACAAATGTATTTTTGAATTAAATCGTTCTTTTTAACAGCCTAAAAAACAGGAGGTTGTCGATTCAACTGTATGTTTGTTAGGCGATTACTTCGTCAATAGACAACCGATTTTAATGGTTCTTTTTTTAGAAAGATAAGGTCACGATTTCAAGTGGTTCCAAGATGAGTCAACAAAAGTGAAAATTTTAATTAATGTAAATGTAACTCATAAGTCAAAACTAACTAGTAGCATGTTGATAAAATTTATGTGGGACTATTTCGAAAACATGACTTATCTTATTTGTACCCAATGAAATAGTTGGAGTCGGTTTTAGCAGTTTTTCTGCGCTTTATTTAAACAATTTCAACGAAAAAATGGCAAAATATTCTGTGGAATAATTCAATTAAAATGGTTAAAATATCTATTTTCTTGAAATATTTATGAATGGACGTAAACAATCATATATTACACGACGCGCTTCTTTGTTCTGTGCTGTAGTTTTAAACCAAAAAAGTAATAATGTATCCGAAACCGAAGATTATTTTCTGTAATACTATAATTAGGAAACTTCAATAATTCCTGACAACAGCAATATGTAATATAGTAAAAAACTTCATCTGGATCAAGTCAACTTTTAAGCAAAAAATCTGCATCGAAATAGGTCCATTCAATCAAAAGTACCTACACACAGACGCACATACATGTTAAAATTATTATAACTATTCGGAGGTCAAAATGAATACTAAAACTGTGTTTGCTGTTAAATAAAGTTGAAAGTTTATAATGTTACGTTTTTCGTAAACATATATGAAAGATTTTATAATTGAAAGCAAAAACTTAAAAAAAAACAAAGGAAACCAATACATGCATTTGTCGTATAACTCCGCAATCTAGAATACACTCATGATGTCGATTTTTTTATGATTTTGGAAGGCAAACAAGCAGACGGATTTCCTGATGGTAAGATATTCACGTCGTCACCATTACCAAAGGTGATAATGGTGCGTTGCCAACCTGAGGCCGGGATGTTAGGCCTCGAGCAAAAGTAAGTTTTTAAAGTAAAAGTAAGTTAAACTAAGTTTCAACAATAGTTATATATATGTATTATACAATGCGGAGAAGTAAAGAACCATTATCATTACGTCCGTTTCCGAACTTAAATAAGTCGTTTCGAAATTGGTTTATCCATTTAAAAGCTCCGATGGCATAGACAGATACATATACATCAAACTTGTAACACCTCGTTTTTGACGTGCTACAGATGAACTGCATAGATTATGAGACATAATAACTTTGACCTATGATAGATCAACCACCTTCCACTTAATTCATTGGGTCTTTACTGTTAAGGCTTCCTCATCAGAAAATGTGAACAGATTTAGATAAGATGAAATGACTTCAAACTTGATAGGTTTAACAACAGCCATTTCAGCGTTATGTCTCCTATCATCGAGCTTCATCAACAGATCAGCTCTGTTGTACCAACACTCAACACTTAGTGATTTAGCTGCTAAGTCTAAGACAAATTTAAAACTGAAGTAAAAACCTATAGTGCGTCTTATATCCATTCTGAGGCTAACAAATGAGCTGAACATGGATTTGTCGAATAACTTTATCATCTAGAACACATATATCTTGATCACCTGGAAAGATCTCCATTAACCATTGCACACACCCACCAACACACACACACACACACACACACGCACACACAGACACACACACACACACACAGACACACACACACAGACACACATACACACACACACACACACACACACACACACACACACACACACACACACACACACACACATACACACACACGTCAAATATATAACACCCCTTGGTTTTCATCGGAGGTTAAAAATAAGAATAAAGCTTGTTACGATATAATATGTTCTCTTAAATTGGGATCTGCTTTAGTAATGGCTTAAAATTTTGGAACAGCTCTACATAAAATTACCTCGCATATTTTCATGCGGTTTCAATATAACGCGCCTCATTACACTGGACTTTACGATATAAATTCGTATTTGTTTTAATTTATGAAGTAATGGGATTTCCCTTGATACATTTACATTTTTACAATGTATTTATATGGGACTAGGAAATAACATTATTTAGAATTTAAATGAGCCTCTATTTATATTTTGTCAAAAATGCCATAACTTTACCAAATAACGAAGTCGAAAAAGGCATAAATAACAAATCTACGATTAAAAAAATGTTTGACCTAAACATAATTTGAATTCATGCTATCCGTACTCTGCTTGCTGCCTACAAAGTGAGTTTTTTATGATAATGGAAGGCAAACAAGCAGGCGGATTTCCTAATGGTAAGAAATTCACGACGCCTAGAGACACCAAAGATGGTAATGGTGCGTTGGCAACCTGAGACCAGAATGTTAGGCCTCAAGCAAAAGTAAGTATAACGGCTACTTTACTGAAACTGGAACACGTCAACGGCAAGCACTGACGTTATGGCGTAAGAATGTGGTGGTACCGATCCGGGCTAGTCGGCGCAAAACTTTACCACCTGGTGAAATATCATGGTGTTAGTGAAAAAGTGAAGTGTTATACCTCAATGTTAGCAAATCATTAGCCATTAAAAAATACATTTAGGTGTCTGTATTCCCGGGAATGGGTGTTTATTAAATTTATTTCACTACCTATTTAAGTATTTTTATGTATTAGTTTCGTCGTCTAACACATATAACACAAGCATAATTATAATCTTACTACTTTGGGGTAAGATTCAATTTGGGTAATTTGTCCAGGGATATTTTTTTTTTTTGATATTGGAAGGCAAACAAGCAGACGGATTTCCTGATGTTAAGAAATTCACGCCGCCTAGAGACACCAAAGGTGGTCATGGTGCGTTGCCAACCTGAGGCCGGGATGTTAGGCCTCGAGCAAAAGTAAGTTTACCAGCTACCTAACCCTACGAACCGGAACACGTCATGACGTTATGGCGGCAGGAATAGGTAAGGCGGTGGTACTAATCCGGACGAGTCGCTGCTAAGCTCTACCACCTAGTCAGATGTCACGGTGTTAATGACGGTGAGCCTATGCTCGCCTTTTACGAGCTGCCTGGCAAGGAAGGCAGATGGTCTATTCTACAAAGGAGTCCGGACGAACACAGGGAATATAATAAAAAATAATATTATTATTTTTCGTAATATAAATAATGCAATAGTGTTTGTCTTTTTTGCAGGCCCGCAACTTAGTTATGTTATGACATAATTTTAGTATGTGAAGATAGTTTGGAGGCTGAATAGTGAGATAGGCTACTTTTTTTCCTGGTATCTAAAGGGGTATATAAAATATGCATACGTAGCCGTGGGAACATCTAATTATATTATATTTAGTTATCTCGTACACCATCTTTTTCTTCGCTAAACTACTTGAAATAAATAGAAATCGTAACTATCTGTGATTTAATCCAACTCCAAACATGATGGTGTTTATTTTTACCGCTTCGTTAGTTGAGAGGTTAGCGTACACGTCTAACTTCACCGATCAACCGCAAGACTCTGATTCGATTTCCGACGAAGGAAAAAAAAGGTTACTATACAATTGCTTAAAATTTATCGGATAAGAGGGCTTGGGATTAAGAAATTGCTCCTCATACCAATCTCTTATTAATAATAATGCGTGATGTATTACTAATAAATTTGTATAGAATAAGAAAAAAAAAACACTCCGCTGAGTTTTTTGCCGGATCTTCTCAGTGTGTGGCCGCGTTCCGATCCGGTGGTAGTTTTAAGTATTCTATAGACTCGTCACAAGTGCCTCCTGTAAGATGAATGTGAATAAAAATATTTCTTTTCTATTCTATGTACGTATAGTATACATAACAGACAATTTTCGAGCAATGTTCGTTGCTTTGAGCATAAATCGTTGGTAAAAATCCGAATGCCAATACCGCAATCGAGGAGAAAAGTAGCTCACGCCGGAAACAGCTTTGACCAGTCATTCGTACCACTGCATTTCTTTTTTCTTTGGCCCGCTCTGTTCCATTTCAAAAGTACTTATTAGAATTTATTCCTTTTTTTATAATGACTATCCCATTTATAAATGACTGATTACAATATTTTCTAATAAAATATTTTTAGACAATATTGAGAACAGACGGACTGGAAATGAAAAATGTTAATTACAAGTAAAACTGTAGGAATTTTTTTGTTCGACGGATAAAAGCTGAAAAGTCAGTTTTTATATGATAACTAGTTGACCCAGCAAACTTTGTATCGCTTCACATTAACAGCTACTACATAATGTTTGATACACCGATAGTAGCGCAATCTTCCGGATCCAATGTAAAACATCCCAAAATCAACGACTACTTACAAATAAAAAAACTATTTCCAGTGGATCAAATTGTCAATCTAAACCATTCTCAAATACTCTCGAATACACACAAAAAATTTCACCGAAATCGCTCCAGTCCTCTGGAAGGAGTTCAGTGACAAACACACTAACATAAGCAATATAAAGTAAAAATAGGATCTTTAGGTCCATATCGCCGAAAAGGAAGGCAGAGGCACAACCACGGCACCTACAACTAGCTGAAGACACTAAGTCGCACAAAGTGATAGGTTTCAAGCCTATCTCCAACCGGCCATATGTCCAATCCCGAGCAACATTTTATTACAAAATTGGAAAAACCAAATTTTCTTTTAGTTGCCCGACCCGGGTTTCGAACCCGGGACCTCATGCAGTCAAGTCCAACACCTGAACCGCTAGACCACAGAAGCGACATACATATCTTCACGCCAAGTCCCTTACGGGGTAGGCAGAGAGTATCGAGTGCCAGACCTCATTTATTACCCTTTTCATATAAGTACGCCGGTTTCGGAGACTCTTGACACCGCCCTCGAATAATATCCGATTGATCTAATCGTGAAATGTCAGCCTAGGTCTCCCCGGGTACCCACATCTACCCACATTCGCATTGTATATCTGCTTTGTCACTCTTTCATTCGTCATTCTTTCCACAAGTCCGAACCAGTAGAGCATGCCCTTTCGCATTTTAACACCAACACTTTCTTTCAATCCCACTCTTTCTCGGATCTCACTGTTACCAATGCGGTCAGCGCAGCGAGTGTTACATCATATATTTTCCGTAGTGCTATATCTATATATTAAGATAGAGCGAATAAGCACAAGGATGTCAGGATGGTAAAAAATAACCATAGCCTATTGACAAGATACCATATATGTCATAGGTTCGTCACTGTCCTGTGGCCGGGGTGCTAAGCCTATTGTACTAGTCTACTTAACCTTAACCTCCAGACCAATATATGACATTGCATTTATCGAGACAGTAATAGGTAAGGCGGTAGAACCCTTCCCGGGAAAATTACTGCACAGCAATCTAACATTAGTGGTCTGGTTAGTAATGAGTCATGTATTCAACGCTCAATTCTTACACGTTGGCAAGGAGAGAGGCGAGATAGTCTATTCTGTTGTACACATTGAACCCGGACCAACACAGGGTTAATGGCGTATTGCCAAATTGGTTTTGGGTTGACATTGAGCCTCTTGCGTAAGTTTTTCATTGTCTATCTTACCCTTTCACTGAAAAACAATGGTAGTAAGTTACTTCACTATATTAAAAAAATACCCCTAGATAAGATTTAAATCTTTACCCATTCATCATTCGCTGACGAATGGTCTACTTATTTGAGCTACCAATGATAACATTAAGTTGTGAAATTTCAAGACATTTTAATTTTCACACTTGTCCAGACGTGCAAGTTCGTAGCTGACTGGACGCAGTGGTAACTGAAGCGACGTGTCGTTGTGAAATACCTTCTTTAAATAGCGACAATAAGTAAGCGAGTTGTCTCCGCGACGTGTCACTTGACCGCAAATCAGCTGCGATATAACGCAGCGACACGTCGTTTACTGCAGCTACTTCTAATCGGGTACGAAATCGCACCTAAAATCTGCGTGTTTCATTATGCATTGGACACTCATTCAATTCATGTAATTGATCTAATTATATTTAGCTAGACTCGGCAAATGTTATCCAGTCTTAACTATGAATATTATTAAAATAGCATCATTTTTTTCACAGGTACCTTTTCCCGAAAATAAGCTAATAAGAAATTATTCCATCCCTTGAAGTCTGATGCGATGACCAGGGGAAATACATTTTTCGCATGGTTATGATGAAAAATAAAATGTAAGTTTATTTTAACTCAATATGCATAGTTCAGATAAGACATCGTCTTTCAGCTCAGCTCGTATTTAAATAATAAGGCTAAATACAAAAGGCTGCGCTCTTCATATAAACCTTACTTCTATCGCGATGGAATCCGAGTCCAATTGATTTATCCCTAACTATTCGACAAACACGGTTATAATCACATTGTGTATCCAGTCAAGCGGTGTTGGAACGTCTAGATAGCTAATAAGAGGGAAAATTGCGCTGTTTGGTAAATATCTTGAGATTTGACAGGGGATGCATCGGTTCGTGCGAATTCCAATCTCGAATCCAGCTTGCATGAAATGGTAGGACGCGGACACGGCGTCGCCACCCCACCCCGAAATCAACCTCCCACCGGCAGGGATTCCACCCGTGTACTGAATTTACCCGGAATTATCACACAATGTTCCTAAATAAACTAAAGGAGACTACGTTGAATGCCGCCTCTGTGGTCCAAAGGTCTTTGACTTCTAAAGCGGCTTCTAAGGCGGTTATCTTCACGCCCATATCCCCGAAGAAGTAGGCAGAGGTACAACCAAGGCACCCACGACTAGCCGAAGACACTAAGTCCCACAATGTGATAGGTGGCAAGCCTATTAAGGCTATTAAGCCTATTAAGGCCTTCTAAGGCGGTTATTAAAAAAAATTGTGTTAATTTTCTTACAAAGGTTGCCTGTGATTGGTTATGTGCCTGATTGATTATAGGCTTGCCAGCTATCGCATTGTAGGACTTAGTGTCTTCGACTAGTCGTGGATGCCCTGGTTGTGCCTCTATGTATGTATGTATGTATATATTTATTTATTTATTTGTTGTCGTCATATTTTTTATTGAAGAACAATATTACTATTATTAATATTAACAAGAATAAATAATATCAAACTCAGACAAGATTTTCAACCTTGGGTACGCTTCAATAGCCACAGAAAAAGGGTATTGTGGGTTTTAATCAAGCCTAAGTCTAAATAGAAAATTTGACAAAAAAATTGTTATTCTGATCCATGTATGACCAGCCTTTTTTATGATGTCATCTCACCAACGCTTTGCTTGCCTTCTGTTTCTTCATCTGCTATCCCTAAGATACCATACAGTAGAAACCTTTTACATTTCTCATTTACTTCATCGATCATGTGAAAGTTAGCTGCAATTTCAACATAAAAAATAATTATTTAACATTTTAAACCGACTTCTAAAAAACGAGGAGCTACAAATAGAAGTCAAACGTACACCGTTTGACTTCTATTTGTAGCTCCTCGTTTTTTAGCTATATATTTATGAGTGTAAACTGATTTCTCTGTTATTGGTATACCTTCTTTTATTTATAAGAACTTACAGACTACATGGCAATGGCCTAGTCTGGATCTGATGATGAAACTTCAGGTAAATAGAGAAAAATAGGTACATAACTTTTGTTTACGTAGACTATTTACTTATTAAATCACTTAAATTGTTTGTGTCATAAAAAATTGTGTCTGTTACGAGGATGAAATGACTCAAAATAGTTATTTTCAGATTTCCTGTCTATCGGCATTTCTGTTTGTTATTTGTTTATATGATGGGATAAATATCAAATCAATTTTAATCGAGGTTTTGCTATTTTAAGGATTTTGATCCAATTTTTTTTAATAATATTGGAAGGCAAACAAGCATACAGATTTATACGGATACGGATACGGACACCATGGTGGTAATGGTGCGTTGCAAACCTGAGGCCGGGATGTTAGGCCTCAAGCAAAAGTAAGTAAGAATCTCCTTGTTCATCAAAATGTGTAACCGTTTAGGAGCGAAAATATCACGTCAAATATTTTTTATACATTAGTACTATTAACACATTCCCTGTGTTGGTCTGGGTCCTCTGAGTGAAATAAAACATCTGCCTCCATAGAGTAGGGTAGCCGGTAGGCTCGCTTAATAGGACTAACATCAACGTCGATAGACATCTATGGTGTCTATCGACCACGGTCGTCCCTTACCATCTTACTGTGTGCTGGGTCTCTGACCTATCATAAAAATATTGCTTATTCTGTGCTCTGGACACTGGAAGGGAAAGAAAGACGAATATCTATTTAAAATTGAAAAAACCCTTATAACCCTTATAAAGTCTACCGATTTCGTATATTTTTCTAGCTGCTATTTTTGCTCGTAAATTGAGATGTAAGCTATCCTATCTTTCAAGTTGGATCAAACTGTACACGGTGTGCAAATTTGATCGAAATCGGTTAAGTAGCTTAGGTGTCCATTGCGGACAAACAATGTGATATGTAATTTATATCTACATATTTAGATTAAACATCATTCATACGTAATTCAGTTACTGTGGCAAAACTGACAGCTAAGCCAACCGTGTAATAAGCGCCTTATACTTGTGCTAAAACTAAATAAAATGTTAACATTTTATTGAATAATTTTATTAAATCAGGCGTCCTTTTCGGAAATGTACCTATATAGAAAAGATATATATAGCCTTCATTTTGCTAAATCCGCGGAACCCGTGTGATTGCTGTGTCGGGAAATCTTCCAAGTAGCATAGAATGTGACAAGTCTATAGGCGTAGCAAAGTACGGGCAGAAAGTGCTGCCTTCATTAGAAGGACGGTCACATAAAGGGAACTGAAATTTTCCAAGTAACAGAAAACGGTTTAAATGGGCTATTCCTGTGAAGCGTGGACAAGAAAATCTTTTGAAAGAAATGCAATCAATGGAAAACATTTTGCTAATATTTTTTGAAAATACGCGCAGAATATTTAGTAAGTAGAGCTAATTGAAGTTTTTATATTTTATTTTAATTATTACCTCACCTCTACTAGGTACTTATGTGAGATACTCATAAGATGAAAACCATGAGTAACCATAACATGACCAAATATTTTCTTTGTCTGTCCTCCCTCCCGCTCTGTACGGACTACTGTGGCTATGCCCGTGTACAAGCCTAACTAACGTTTCCACCAGCAAACACCGCGATCAAACTACTAATAAATTCCGAGCTCTGGTATCAGTTTAATTTGTCACGTCCTTCGCCAACCTCGTGGAAGAACTCATGACAAAGTGAATCAATTCGCACTCGACATACGTTTCACCTCGACACTGAGGCATTGTTAGGAAACGACTGTACCGTACAAACGACGAAACACGATGGTAATACGAGTTATTATTGCTTTATTAGCCAAATGTTTAGGCCAAATGCATAAGCCTAACCTACAATATCAACCGAAACCAAAACATCTAAAACACCTCTATTATGGCAACAGGCTTACCTGAGCCTTAATTCACGCAAGATGTTATAAACTCAATCATATAGTACAAAATATGTATTTTCGGTTCCTCTAAAAAAGGGAATTATCGCTAAAAATGGAAACCCTATACCTCTACTAGCTTGCCTTCGCCGCGCCGGTTCATTATGCAGCCGCCCCCGCCACGCGCCAATCGCATAGCAACGCTTACGATATTGCTCACAGCTAGTGATACGAATAACTTTTATCGATACTTTATGACTATATCTTGAGTAATGACAACTTTTATCGATATACGTTTTTATTAACTTATGCGAATTAGATGAGGACTAAGGAATAGATCAGATTATAATAGGCGAGTATTCACCGAATAAGTTTTGAATACGTATGGAAAAAAAATTACCGCAAAGCTTATGCAAAACATTTAGCAGTGAATTAGTATTTTGTTATTGCTAAAATGAAGAAAGTGCTCAAGGGCAAATTTTGATAAAAATATTTCAAAGTATAGCAATGCATTAAAAAATTGTTCATAACTTTTACCAATATATATATTTATGGTAATGGAAGGCAAACAAGCAGACTGGTTTTTCTGAAAGTAAGAAATTCACACCGCCTAAAGACACCAAAGGTGGTAGTGTTGCATTGCCAACTTGAGGCCGGGATGTTAGGCTTAGAGAAAAAGTAAGTTACATAATATTGGTTCTGTTATATAATATTTTAAATGCAAAAAATTTATTCGCTTTGCTGATTTAACTAATAAAACGATTTGATGAAGGCCATGGATAAAAATAAAAGTCGGTTTTCTTAAACATTTCTTTTCACGAAATTATACAATTATGTCGGCAAAAGAAGAAGAAATAACAGAATACGGTAGTTTCCAGTAGGCCTGTCAGTTTGATCAAATTACAGAGTGAATAAATTACAAATGATCTAGAATTCAAAATAATGATTTGTAGTACACCCACACAAGATTACATTTACATAAGTACATATGCATTCAAACACACAAATTGGCTTGCATATGTAACCATAGTAAAGAATCCAATTTTTTCAGCTATTGAGAGATAATTAACGGCTACAAAGTATTATTACTGGTCGATATCGATTCTGTCAAAATTAATGTAATATGCATCACTTGCAATATTACCTGTTCCCCAGCTAGAAGAATAATCCTCGGCTGTTATTGTGTGTCACACGGAGGACAGTCTGAAGTTTATATTACATCTTATAAATGTGGCTGTTTGAAAATAAGCAAAGTTCACGGAGAATATAATTTCCGCAACTGAATGGAAGAATGCAAAAAAAAATCCTCCTCAATAGTTTGTGTTACCGCCTCGTTGGTAGAGGGGTAAGCGTACACGCCTAAATACACCGACCAAACGAAAGGACCGGGTTCGATTTCTGGGTCTTGTTATTTTTTTCTGGTATCTATTTTTAAGTATTAACCATAACATAAGCATATCATTTACTTACCTTGGGGTTAGATTTAATTTTTGTAACTTGTCAGGGATATTTATTTATTTATTCTAAGTCCAACAATGACAAGTTTTGATAGCCTGGAAAAACACTATATGGCGTGACCCCCGAAGAGGTAGGCATATATTTTTACACACCTACAGAAGTGGTGTAGAGTCATTTTATGTTTTAAATTCTATAATTGACATAAACAAAAATCTTAAAAATGTCACCTCTGTAGTATAGCGGTCTGCCGTCGGACTTGATTTCTTGAGGTCCCGGGTTCGATGCCCTGGTCGGGCAACAAAAAAATTTAGAAAATGTATATTTTCAATTTCCGAATAAAAATAACGTTGCCCAGAATTGGACTTGTGCCCGGTTAACGATAGGCATACTACCTATCACATTGTGGGACTTAGTGTCTTCGGCTAGCCGTGGGTGCCCTGGTTGTGCCTCTGCCTGAAGCTTCGGGGATATGGGCGTGAGGATACCTTCACTTTTTTTCTTTAAAAATAATGCCTTAGAAATTAGAATGTTTTAGTATTTTTCGATTCAACTATTCTTTGCACCGAATATCGATTGCTCGCTACTGTGGGCCTGTCCGCACCTGCACGTTACGATAACGTGGAACACTGAGTCGACATAATTTGCAAATTTATATTACCTTATCGTAAAAATTTGCAATGTTACATGTCATCGCGCCCTGTGAAATGGCCACCCAACCAGAGAAGTAGCAGTGATATGGGCCGCACGATATGTATTCTGCTCCTGATATTATTAAAGAGACGAAAAGAGAATACCGAGAGAACCGTTTCACGACGACGTTGCCGCACAGTGCACTAGCACGACACAGCAACACCGCACCGTTTCACGTTGCCGACGTTGCAAAATGGAGATGTGGACAGGCCCTTATAGTTCACTAGCTGCTACCTGCGGCTTCGCCTGCGTTTTCACAGAAACCCGGTGTGCGATCGGGATTTAAAATAGCCTATATGTTAATCCAGGTCACAATCTATCTGTCTTCCAAATTTCAGACAAATCCGTTCAGCCATTCGAGCGTGAAAGAGTAACAAACATCCATACATACATACTTACAAACTTTCGCATTTATAATATTAATAGGATAGGATTGTCGGTACGCTCGCTGTAGTAATACTTTGCTCGGATACAGTTTAAACCTCTTATCAACCGATTTTGAAAAAGAGGAGGTCATCAATTCGTTGGTATGTTCTTTTTTCGTAGTTTTGTTTTTTGTACGTTTTGTTCTTTTTTTGTACTTTGTTACGCAATAAGTCGGCCGATGACAAATGGATTTCGGTTTTTTTAAAGCAATGATGCAGAGTTGGTCCCATAATTTAATTATGAACAGCCTAATAGTTTTTATGTTATATTTAAAATGCATTTTTGTGAATCGTTTCTTGGCGCTTAAATTATTATGTCTACGAGTGAAAGTCTTCTGTATTATGCATTATTTTTTAGTTTTATAAGAGAGCTATTAAAAGATAAAGCTTAGAACGTTTTATATACTGTTATATACTTATTAATTTATTTGTGCTCCCGTGTCTAAATGTAGTTTAAATAATCATAAGGCCTAGATCCACCGACGCAGAAAAGTACACTTCCAAAAATCTGTAGGTATTAGTCAATATCCGTTGTCGTATGTCTTCTTAACCGTATCGTAACTTTTGTAATAAAACCCATAATTAAAAAAATATGTTATAAATGCTGACTGTCTATTACGCTGCAGATAGTAGGTTATCTAACACTGAAAGAATTTTACAAACTACACCAGTAGTTTCTGAGATTAGCACGTTCAAGCAAACGAACTAACAAACTTTTCAGCTTGATAAAATTAGTTTAGATACATCAGAATAACACGAAAGCGAAGCCGCGATTGGAAACTAGTAGAAAATAAAACTGTATATATCTTCCACGACAGATGCGGTTGAAAACAGCTCCGTGAGTTTTTATAGTTATTTGGGTCTGTTGCAAGAGTATATAAGGGCTACATCAAGCATTGTACTCAACTCGGACATAGGCCCGAGCCCTACTGAATAATTTAACATCGTGAACGCCCCGCAGCGTGTCTGATAAGCTATTTCCGTTATTCGGAGGTGACAAATTATTACCGCTCTCAACTTTGATATATTATTTTGGTAATAAAAAGAATATAATATCTAATAAATAAACTGTTTCCATCCTTGGCACTTGGTGAAATTCCATTTTGTAATCATTACATAGTATAAAACAAAATCGCTTTCTCTGTCCCTATGTCCCTTTGTATGCTTAAATCTTTACAACTACGCAACGGATTTTGATGTGGTTTTTTTAATAGATAAAGTGATTGAAGAGGAAGGTTATATATATATACTAGCTGTTCCGGCGAACTTTGTTCCATCCGCATAGTTTGTATGGAAAAGATTAAAATGTTTTTTCTAGTTTCCTCACAGTTTTTCTCTTTTTCTTATCCTTTAAACCTTCCTTCGACTTGAACAAATAATTCAAAACCAAAATTAGCCGAATTAGATTAGCCGTTCTCTAGTTTTAGTGAGACTAACGAACATCAATTGATTTTTATATATAGATTTCATTTCATTTCATTTCATAACCGTGCGAAGCTGGGAGGGCCGCTAGTAATGAATATAGAAATACACTTTCATTATGTTTTTCTATTTTAATAAAATTAGGCAATCGGTTTTGCTTTTACAGCATTATCAGGGATATAGTATCATAATGGTATTACGGTTCAGGTACATTTTTTTTGTGCTATATACAATCGTATTTTTATATTATAATAATCAAATTGCTCATGAAATTTTGCAATGTAATATACATCTTACTAATAATATAAATGCAAAAGTTTGTGAGATTGGACAAATTTTGTTGTTAGATGCACAAACTACTGAAAGGGTTTAGATTAATTATAGGAAATAATATTAATTGTAAACATAAATTTTACAATTTATAAAAAAATATAAATTGGTACACGGGTTAAGCCGAGAGTGGAAGCTAGTCCAAAATACTTTTACTCATACTCGGACCAAAAAGCTGATGTAATTATATTATGTACATATTATATAATTAATTGACATCTCATTATGAATATTTTAAAATAAATAAAAAAAAGGATCTTCACGCCCATATCCCCGAAGAGGTAGGTAGAGTTACAACCAAGGCACCCACGACTAGCCGAAGACACTAAGTCCCACCATGTGATAGGTGGCAAGCCTATCGCCAACCGGGCACATTTCCAATCCCGACCAACATTTTTTTATTAGAAAATTGGAAAAATCCACTTTCTTTGTGTTGGCCGACCCGAAATTCGAACCTGGGACCTCATGCAGTCAAGTCCAACACCCGGACCGCTAGAAAATAAATAAATAGTTCTAAAATATATATCAACTATAACCACAATACGTTACCAACTTGAGGTGTGGTTTTGAATTATTTGTGGAATTTTAGAAAAGGTTTAAAATATAATAAAAAAGGAAACACTGCTGAGAAATATGGAAAACAACCTTTGTTAATTTTTCCCATACAAACAGAACGGGTGGAACGAAATTCGCAGGGACAGCTAGCAAAATTTGTTAAAAATTGAAATAATTCATTATGCATAAATAATGGTGGTATTGTTATAAAAAAGATTAAGGAATGTTAAAAAAAACCGATAATAAAAAAAAAAATTATCTTTTATGTGAGAGGTTAGAGAACAAGCACAAGGCTCTCCTGATGTTAATATATAACTGTGGGCTATAGACACCATAGATGTTACAGGTGCGTTGCTGTCATATGGCCGGGATGTTAGGCCTATTGTGCAAGTCTATCTTATCGTTTGTTATTAATATAATTTTGTATCAAAGTAAGAAACTTAACAAATAAAATAAAAAGAAAACTGTGATATTGAAACAAGGCTGTCTGGATAAAGTTTTGATTGTCTACAGGGCCCTAGGCTAGAGGAAGAGGAACGGTTACTTTAGAAGCCAAACAATGACAATGAAACTAATTTAAAAAATCCGACCGAATTAATGAAAATTACGTACGTTAATTATTATTTATTCTGTGACCTCGCTTATCAAAGTCTAGAGTCAACTCTAGACATGAGTATAGCCAAAAACAACGGTATCTTTACCTTTGTTCGTAGCTTATATTGAATTAACAATTACTACTAAGTAAGTAAGGTGGTATGATAAAAAATACGTATGAATTTGCTTTACTACACAACCAATCCTCAGCATGTTAAAATCCATGATTCTAATATCTTTTTTCAATAACTGCCGACAAAACCTACACTTATAAAATATAGCTAAGAACCATTTCAATTACATCAGCTTTGAAACAAAAAAAATGCACCGAAGTCGGTTCATCAGATTTATAATTATAATACCACAACTAAAGACAATATAATATGATACACTTTACTAATCTCTGCCATAACCAATCCAAAGTGGAACACTGTTAAAACATTTAATTTTAAGAGCTGCAAGGCCGATTTAAATATTTTTTTTTGTCTCAGCTCTGAATTGCAGATAATTAAAAAAAAATAAGATATAATTATTTCACTAAAAATATTGATAAGGTTCAACATTATGATACGACCTTCCGTGATAAAACGTTGGAAAACAGTCAGTAATTATATATTACTCGCCGACCTGGCGAACTTTGTATCGCTTTTAATAGATTGAAACTACTAAAAGTTCATATATGGGACAAATCAAGGAAATATTTTGTATACTTTTTTCCATTTTTTTCTATTTTTTCTTCATACGAATCTTCTTTTGGCAGTAACAAACGCAACTAGAAAAGAAATACAAAAATTTGGGCATTATGTGATGACCACTCGAAATGGAAATTTGCTTATATCTAGATATGTTTTAGACGAATTTGGTATTATATTGGGTAAGTTTAATATTTTGGTAAACGCCTTACAAAAACTCCTTTGTTCTCAGACTTCTCAGAACGCAAAATATTGTTTCATGTTGCAAAATATTATATCTATCTTAAGATAATACTTTGCATCATGAAGGACGACAACGGCGCCTTTCCAAACTAAGATGTAGAGCCGCTGTTTTAGTAGCTGCCAATATAAATAACCTATCTAAGATAAGAGATAGTGCTGTTTTAGATCAGTTGCCAGGTAACCGCTGTTATTTTTTAAAAATTAACAAAAATATCTTAGCAACAAAACTCTATGTTTCCTCCTTTATCTATAGTTAGGTTATTAATATCGGCCGTTACCTTCCCACCTAACCCTTGCTTTACATTAGAACATGGCGGTTGGTTAAAAATATTTTTTGAATTTTATAACCTTAGTTTTTTAATTATGTTATCCAACATTATGCTACGACATTCAGTGACGGGTGATCGAAACTGTCCAAAGTAATTAAATATTAATAAAAACCTCTAACAAAACTATTTTGTCCCATTTACAGTAATCGAAGTTTGAATAAAAGTTTCATTGAATTGTAATGGCTTCTATAAATTATTTTGAAATACCAACACGACATGTTTCGATACAACATGTGTTGTTTTCTATGAAAGCTGGTAAGATAATTATCAAAGAATTACTGGACTAATAGCTACCAATTTCTATAGAAATTTAATTCGGTTTAGAACAATATTTCTTGTCTGGTTAAGAAGTTGTATTTGAGTTTTAAACCGCAATGCTTGATGAAAAAGTATTATCCTTCATGAAATTATTTCTAGATCATTCTATCTCGATTTTTATTTTTCTTTGAGTAAACGAGAACAATAATACAAGTTCCTGCCCTGCCTGAAATTATATGACATCTGGTTATAAGTGACCGTGTTAGTGATGTGACAATATTCCCCGTCACGACCTACGTGACGGGGAATATTGTCACACCACTAACACGGCTTGGCTTGGCTGGTTGGTACTTGGTAGTTAGTCAATTATTCAAGTCGAATCCATAAAAGTGTATGTAGTTTTGTTTTTACCCGTTAAAATAACTTTTTTTGAACATACAGGTAACATCAAAACATATTGTAGAGGTATAAATGAGTACAAACAATCATACATCGCTCAATTTAAACAAAATAACACTATTGAAGATTTTATTTTCAAAGAATTGATAGATTTGTGTTAAAAAGGATTTGTCAGTTATAATTATTTGCAAAATATTTCATTTGTCAGGATTTGTCAGTTATAATTATTTGCAAAATATTTTTTCTTGTTTTAAAGTAATTATTTAAGAATTACTTCAAATTAAAAAAAATATTTACACATTTTTAATATTCAATTTTATCGTACAAATTTTTTAAATGTAATTAAATTTAACCCTATCTACTGTAAACTACCACCGTTTTCAAATCCAGCCAGTCAGGAGAAGCAACGGCAACATAAGTCCCCGGTAACCAGGACTATAAGGGCATAGTTATCTCTGCCTCGTGTATCATCTAAAATTTTAATAAATTATTATTATTATCCTATCCTATTAATATTATAAATGCGAAAGTTTGTCTGTCTGTTGCTCCTTCACGCAAAACCTGCTCAACCGATTTTTATGAAATTTGGTACACACATAATTTGGTAACTTGGATTAACACAGGATTGTTTTTATCAAGAAACAATGTTCCTGTGAGATAGGAGGATAGGAGCTGGTATTTTATGATTTACGCTTGCTGCAAGAAAATCTGTAACACTATAATATATGTTGTCTCTAACAGCAAGTTAAACACCGTCTTTCACCGTTATATATATATACGAATGGACATGCAATATACATAGTTTTTGTAAATAATTGGCACATGAGCTTCTCACTATTTCTAAAATGTGATAAACCTTGGACTTCAGCATTTGTTTGAAACAAATGAAAGTGAAAAATCTAAACAAAATTATTTAATTTGCAATTTTTGAAATTAAATTTTTGAAAATTGCAAATTAAATAATTTTGTTTAGATTTAAGTATGGATTTCCGCAAAGTAACGCCTTCTTCTATTAAATGAAAGTGAAGTTTTTTTTACAAATATGCATACAGCATGTTTGTGCTATATGTATATTTATATAAACAGGGTAAAGGTAATATTTTGAGGGACTTTAAAAGTGTCTGGAACAAATGTAACTGATCATCACTACATATCGCCCGTATAAACTTTTTTGAACTCTAAAAGTTCTAATTAATTCTACAGAATTTCCCTAAATAAGAATCCCATATTGAAAAACGGATGATTATATAATGTTATTCGTCTTAATATTATATAAACTTACTATGCGACTTCCAATTACTTTAATATCATAGTTCGTAATTAAAATTAAAATACTTAGTAAATTTATAAGATGCCTTTAAATCAATTATATTATAAAGGTACTAGAGCCTTTAGGGTGAAATGTAATTTAGAATTATTGAGTGGTAAAATAACAAAATTAATTCACTAATCAAAATGGACTAGGGCTTTTAGGACAGATGTAGGGTCGAATCGTTATAAT
>NJDC01007523.1:21406-34751 GCA_002245475.1 Calephelis virginiensis
CTAAAAGTTCTAATTAATTCTACAGAATTTCCCTAAATAAGAAACCCATATTGAAAAACGAATGATTATATAATGTTATTCGTCTTAATATTATATAAACTTACTATGCGACTTCCAATTACTTTACTATCATAGTTCGTAATTTAAATTAAAATACTCAGTAAATTTATAAGATGCCTTTAAATCAATTATATTATAATGGTACTAGAGCCCTTAGGGTGAAATATAATTTAGAATTATTGAGTGGTAAAATAATAAAATTAGTTCACTAAATCAAAATGAACTAGGGCTTTTAGGACAGATGTAGGGTCGAATCGTTATAATTAATACTTTCCCCTGCCCAATGATGGATTTATTTATTTTTGAAGTTATACTTCTTTTGGCGCGTTAGGAAAAAATGATTAGGGTAAATTTTTACGATGCGCGCGCACACCGTCACGAAAAACCGACAGGATGAAGTTCGCTGTGAAGTTAGCTATAGATAACATTTTAGTTTTTAAAAAGATTTTTATCTTATTACGCCGTAGAAGTATAACTTCTAACGCGTGTACATAAGTAGACACACACTTTTTTTTCTGTCTGTCTTTACTATTTAAGTCTGGTATTGCAGTGGTTTGTGCTGGAGGGATGGATAAATAGGGTAATAAAGATTTATGTGTTATGAGGATGTAGGTACCCGGGAAGACCTACGTTGATTTATGACAAATCATTAGGGATGTTATCAAGAGTCTCCAAAACCGGAGTGTTAATATGTAAAGGGTAGTGAATGTGGAGGAAGCCAGGCAGGTCTGATAGGATTGTGAAATTTGGCATTTAAAACTCTCTGCCTACTACAGACTATAGACTGGCACACATTTTTAGATAGGTACTTTTTAGATATTATACACATGTAATATCTAAAAAGTACCTATCTAAAGACGACTGTCCCTTAGCGTCAGTAAATCGGTCCCCCGTGTTGGTACAGGCTCCTTTGCAGAATAAACCATTTGCCTTCCCGCCAGGCAGCTTGTAAAAGGCGAACATAGACTAACCGTCACTAACACCATGACATCTGAATAAGTGACCAAATTTCGCAGCGACTCGTCCAGATTTGTACCCCCGTCTTACCTATTCCTGCCCTCATAACGTCAGTGTTTGCCGTTGACGTGTTCCGGTTCGGAGGATAAGGTAGCCGGTAAACTTGCTTTTGCTCGAGGTCTAACATCCCGGCCTTAGGTTGGCAACGCACCTTTGGAGCCTCTAGAGTCTAGGCCATCAGAAATCCGTCGGCTTATTTTTCTTACAATATCACAAAAAGTAGAGCCACGAGCTTGTTGCTGTCTTATAACAAAACTACACGAGATATTCATCTTGAATACTTATTACAAAGTTATCTAAAGTACTTAGCCAAAGTGTACAGGGGCTCGACGTTATACGGATACGTTCTACCTAAAGGAACAATTTATGCGCCGCGACGGGACGGTTTCCTGTGCGGCCCGTTTGCTATAGCCGCCGCTTTATGACTGTCTCGTAAATGACATTCCAACACAACTTCCCTTTTAGTGCTTAATATACGGATATGTTAATTATCTGTTAAATGGTCACCTCATTTTATCGAACAGATAACCTAGATTTACTTTTGATAATAAATCTTAAAGGACTTTACAAATGGAGATTTTTAAATATACTAATAGCTGTTGCCCGCGGCGTTGTCCACATGGTTAATGATCCCACAGGAACATTTTTTTGAAATAAAAAGTAATCTATGTGATAATCCAAGTTGCCCTCTACGTGTGTGCTAAATTTCATGAAAATCGGTTCAACAGTTTTTGCGTGAAGGAGTAACAAAAACAAACATACAGACTTCCGCATTCATAATATTAATAGGTTGTGTTTTTTTGTATTCATAGAATCAGTAACTTAGTTAAAACTTGCACGGAAGTACCTAGTCTCTTCTAAAATAAAAAAAAACAGTAGAATAAATTTAAAAATTGCATATACTTGTTTCGATTTTTTAAAGTATTGAGTTTTGAGCTAAAATCATTTTTTTAAAATGCTTGAATATTTATAAAAAATATGAATTACCTCCAATGCTTTTGAACGTCGTAATACGTGATCTGGGATTTTCTCAGCCAATTTTTTCCTTTTTTGTCAGATATCTAATTCATACGAAATACGAATTTTTGAAATCAATTTTTATGTACATTTGAACCCAAACAATCGTAATAATACTTAATAACAGGCCATAGTCTTAGGAAAAAAGTAAGCTACTACAATTATCCTTGATTGTTCAAATTGTTTCCCTGGGAGACTTTAATTAGTAGAATTTGGGTAGAGCTGCAATTGACAGTATTTATTTTATATTTTTATGGTATTGGAAGGCAAACAAACAGACGCATTTCCTGGTGGTAAGATATTCACGTCGCCAAGAGACACCAAAAAGTGGTAATGATGCGTTGCCAACCTGAGGCTGGGATGTTAGAACTCGAGCAAGAGTAAGCTTACTGGCTACCTTACCCTTTGAACCGGAGCACGTCAACAGCAAACACTGACGTTATGGCGGCAAGAATAGGTAAGGCGGTGGTACCAATCCAGGCGAGTCGCTGCAAAACTCTACCACCTAGTCAGATGTCAGGATGTTAGTAATCGTAAGTCCATCCTCGCCTTTTGCGAGCTGCTTGGCAAGAAGGCACATGGTTTATTCTGCAAAGGAGCCCGGAATATCACATAAATGTATAAGAAAACATACTACTTTTAATATTTAATTTAATTTTCTCCCTTTTTGGAGTCCGTAAAGAAGGATCTATCTATATTTACCTAAATAGTAGAGCAACTCGAATTGTCAATGACCGGGCAATTACCAATCGGCTTGATTCCTTGGCGCTGCGTAGAAATGTTGGGTCCCTCAGTGTCTTCTGCCGCATCTATCGAGGGGAATGTTTTAAGGAGTTGTTTAGTTTATTTCCAGCCGCTGATTTCGGACCTTCGGACTTCGCGACAGAGTTTAAAGTATCATGCCCATCATCTTGATGCGTAGCGATCTACAATTGTGCGATTCCGATCACATTTTTTACCTCGCACAACACCTTTGTGGATTCAGTTACCGAGGGCGGTAACTGATTCCAATTATGACTTAGGGACCTTTAAGAAATTCGTATTCCTTAAAGGTCGGCAACGCATCTGTGATACTCCTGGTATTGCGGATGTTCACGGGCGGCGGTGATCAATTTCCATTAGGTGACCTACTTGCTCGTTTGCCTCCTCTTGAAAAAAAAATAAAAATAAGTGGGACAGCTGAAATTCAGAATGTAGGGATAATATTTACACATTTGCTACAAAAACATATTTCTATGCAACTCACATACGGAGAAATGGCAAAGGGTCACTAGGTTTACAAAGGATATTAAGAGACGTTTTCTCGTTGCATGAAAAGATCATAATGTTTCCTTACAGAATTTTTAAACAACTCCAAAAAAGAGGTGGTTAACAATTCGATTGTATTTTTAGTATGTTGCCCGAATACTTGGGCAATAATAAATTGACATTAATGGTCATTTTTAAAAAAGTCTTGATATCCAGGCGGTCCCATTTAAATTTTACCATGATTCGATTGGTAGATTTTAGTTAAAAAAGTATCTTCATGCCCATATCCCCGAAGGAACAGGCAGAGGCGCAACCCACGACCACCCGAAGATAACAAGTCCCACAATTTGACTGGTGGCAAGCCCATCGCTAATTGGGGACACATCCAATCCCAGGTTACTTCTACTAGAAAACTGAGAATAAATTATTTTTCGTTGCCCGACCCGAGGATCAAACTCGGGACCCCAAGAAGTCAAGTCCGACGCGCGCCGGACCGCTAGACCACAGAGGCGAAGTTATACTTAATAATGTATATTTTTTTATGTATGTTCTAGACGTCACCAACAGTGATGTGATTAAAGTATAAAATTAGAGTTTATTTTTTGTAGTTTTGTTGCTCTTAATTACTTAAATTTTAAATTAGTTATCATCTCTGTAGTCTAGCGGTCCGGCGTCGAACTTGACTTAATTAGGCTACAGGTTCGATCCCTGGGTCGGTCACCAAAAAAATAGAAAATGTGTTTTTTATACTATTACTTTTTCTAATAAAATAACGTTGCTCGGGGTTGGATGTGTGCTTGGTTGGCGATAAGCTTGCCACCTATATTGCGGAATTTCAAGTCTCCCGTTATTCGCGTACGAAGCGAAACGTACGTTGAATTTTTAATAGTGTGTGTATTTTAGATGCTAATAAAACAGTTTAGTGATGTGTGTTGTGTGGAGCTGGATATATTTGGGAGTTTTAGCTTCCGGTAAGTCCATTTCATTCATAACGCACTGTTTTGCCTGTTTTATCACGCCATAATACGTATACATTTTTTGTCGGAAAATTGCAAATTCAATAATTTATTTGAATTTATGGAGTTATTGTCAGCGCCTCTAGCGGATAGTCGAAACAACTAAATTATTCCATACATTTGAATCGTCCAAACGCAAACGTGGTAGAAAAGTAAATGCTTGCGAAACTCACACTCAGCGCACTGATCTCAATAAGAGTTAGACTTAGGCCGTACTCTGCAACTTTCAGAACTTAAGGTATCATGCCCATCATCTCGATGCGTGGCGGTCTACAACTGTGCGATTCCGAAGACATTTTTTACCCCGTATAACACCTTTGTGGAATCAGTTACCGAGGGCGGCATTCCCAAACGATTATGACTTAGGAACCTTCAAGAAAAGAGCGTACTCATTCCTTAAAGGTCCGCAACGCATCTGTGATACTCCTGGTGTTGAGGGTGTCCGTGGGCGGAGGTGATCAATTACCATCAAGTGACCCACTTGCTCGTTTGCCTCCTCTTCTTTAAAAAAAAATCTATACCCTGGTGAAAGTTGCGGTTTCTCTATTTCGCGACTCTCACATATACAGCAGATGCTAATGTCTAATGCACATCAGAAATGTGGCAAGACATTGAGCTCAAGGTGCCATTCAGGTCAAGATGTCATAAAAAATCTATACTTTAAGTAAATATTTGCACGCCCATATCCCCGAAAACTTGGGCAGAGGCACAACCAAGGCACCCACGACTAGCCGAAGACACTAAGTCCCACAATGTGACAGGTGGTAAGCCTATCGCCAACCAGGCACGTATCCAATCCCGGGCGACGTTACTTTTTAAAAGAAAATTGCAACTATACTTTTAATCGACCCCGGAAAAATTTATCAATACTATTACTAAGAGAGGGTGGCGTGACATACGGTCGGCCAGACGAATCTAGAAGTACCATTTTTTGGCCTTTGGCTACGGAACCCTAAAAGTAGGCGCAGGTGACTAAAACGGGCGACACGAATATATTTTTAGACTTTTTGTCTATCTGTCTGTGGGTATCATGAGCGGGATGAAAGCCGACGTAATAAAACTAATCGTAACCAAATTTAAAAACACAAAACGTTTCGAATAAGTATATAGGCTACTTTTTATCCCTGTCACTAATGGGGTTCTTGTGGGAGAGGCGTAAAAGTCTAAACGTAAATTTAAATAGGATTCATTAAAGCGTAGTCCGATATTATTTATTCGATTTTAGGGTTCCGTGGCCAAAGGCTGTAAATCGGAACCTTTATAGATTCGTCATGTCTGTGAGTCAATATAGATTGGTTGGTTTCTAGTATCTTTTTTTTTCTATACTGAATTGTTTGCGCAAGAGACACTTTCAAAGTGGTCAAACTGAGCGTAATTACTGATTACGGAATAGCTATTAGCTTTTAGTTTCATAATTTCCTGAATATAACAACCAACGAGGCTGCTTTTCTGCGTAAGACATTTCACACGATCTCCTAATAAAAGTCAGGGAAAAAGTGTCAAACTATTATACTTCCTAGTTCCTTTGGGAAATACATTTGACTACATACCAGCAGTTGTTTTGATTTCTCCCTGGCATCGTGTGATAGTGATTGCCATCGCCGTTGTCAACGGTTACCGCTGTATAAGAACTAAAATAACTTTTAGATTATGTTGATTGCTGCTACGGAACCCTTTATGGGTGAGTCCGACTCGCACTTGGTAGCTTTTTTATTTGTAATTTGTGCTTGAAATATTGTATCGTAATTTTTTTATTAAGTTTTGTAGTTCAAAAGTTACAGACTCTCACTCTCACTCAACACTCCAAATAACTTGAACCCTAAAATGTAGAGAACCATTTGAACGCCCTGGCCATCTTACATATACATGCATTTCTTCATGCGAAGTTTCCTGCTTTGTAGGCAGAGAGTATTGAGTGCGAGCTGGTTTGAGCTGCTTTTATAATAATAGGAAGGCTAAAGGTTTAGGGGACATGTAAAACACTTTGCCTTATAGTTTGGCTGATACTTTAAATCGAGTAAGATTTAACACGGCAGGGAGAGTAAGGATCTATGAGTACTTAACTTATCGTTAACGTAATTTTTATTATAATCATGATTTACCTGTCAATTCCAGTTCATGAGAGGCGAGTATAGGCTAAATGAGTCATTACCAACAAGAGCGTTTGGACAAAACTGACAAAAAACACAACAAGACAAAACGTCTTACCTGCTGTTCTTGCCATTGTAGTGACAGTATTTGGTACTACTACTTGCCTATCTTGAGGGTAAGGCAGCCGGTTGATTTGCACATTAGCTGAATTTTGCGACCCGACCACAAAACAACATATTTTGTGTTGTACTAGCGGCCCGGTACGTGCTTCGCTACGTATATGCCCGCATGGATGGCATAAACAAAAAAATAAAAAAAACAACTGAAAAAAGTTTTAACATTACAGCACAATCCCCATCTGAAAAAAGTTTCGATTTGACTTAAAAATACCCATAAACAAAATGGCGAATCATTTTATTGAATTCATTTCATTCATAAATTCATTCATAAATTAAGAACCGTTTGACCGATTGTATGCAAACTTCACATAAACCATCTACTAAATAGTCCTAACATTTGGATAGGATAGGTGAGCTCGTTCTTGAGTTATACATTTTCAATATATATATATAAGATGTAAAGTATAGGCCACAGTTTTCTCTTCCAATCAAAAAAGCTATATGCTTACCTAATCTTCTATAGGTACCTACTTATAAAATAACATGTCCTGACTGACTGATTCATCATCGCCAAGCAAAAAAACTGCTGGAGTTACAGCCATGAAATTTGGTGCGTAGAGTCGTTTTGTTGAGTAGAATTTTGGAAATTTTGGGTTGAAAGTTTGTATGGATGACCGTCATTTTTTAAGTTATAAACATGAAACTTTATTTTTGGGATACTCATTAAAAATGAGTAGATACGTATTTAATCGTTTCTGGAAATTCTACCCTTAAGGGTAAAGTTTGTATGAAAGTCCTTAGTAATGGGCTATAATCGGTAAATATATTAGCTGCCACGCGAGCAAAGACGCAAGTAAAAATAAAGTATTATAGCGCGAAAAATTAACAGTATGATATCGCTTTTCTTTTATAGATGAATTTCAAAATTTTCTAGTACTACTTAGTAATCCACTCTATTTGAAAACCTCATACAGCTCACTTCCATTGTAACTAAAACTAAAATGAAAGAGAACCACCTTTTTGTAATAAATTATTAGTTGCTCTATTTTTATTTGCCAGCCACTTTGCCGATTTTAAAAACAGTACTTTGTATACCTCATTTTCATTTAAAAGTAATAACTAATAACAACAATGTAGTGAAACACAGCATAATGACAATATACCTAGTTGTCAAATCCTAGTTGCACCCCACCCATAGAACAACATCCATGATGTAGGTATGTGGAGCAGGGGTGGGCAAAATGTTTTGACCGCGCGCCGGTAAATCAAAACAATTCTAGTGGCGGGCCAGTAAATTAAAATAAATCTTGAGGCGGGCCGGTTAGTTAAAAATACCTAAAATGAGCTGTAAATATAACGTTGAATAAATATAACATAAGGCACTTTTTATTATACAATTACAATTAAAATCAAATCAATTTATGAAGTCTTAATATATGAATTGCGCATTATATATGTTTGAAGTATAGGTTCAGTATCTTAATTGTTCTAATTTCTATAGTCTTTTAACTTTTCGAAGATTATTTTTTTTAAGGGGGTTCATATTTTTTCTGAAAAAAAAAACACTCTGCGGGCCGACAAAAACCTCTTAGGGGTCGGATGCGGCCCGTGGGCCTTAATTTGCCTACCACTGATGTAGAGTATAGGGCATAGGCCATTGTTTCTCAGTTTAATTACAACGGTTGTCTATTAAATCAAGAAAATCGTTCGTTTACCTATTTTACTACCATAACGACAGCATTTGGTACTATTGTATACCTTAGGCTAGTTACATATTTGCACATTAGGTCCCTGCTTTCCACAGCACATATTCTTTGATGTTTGTAGAGTATAGTTGTCGATTATCTCTTATAAATCAAGCTGTGTGCTTGTTCATTGTTTTCTTACTTATGGATAGACTCTTACAAGAACAAAAATGTTTAAAAACCACAAAAAAACATTGATCAAATACGCTCATTTTGTTTTTGTTTACGGGGTGGTAGAGTTTAGCATCGACTCACCCGGATTGGTACCACCACCTTAACTATTCCTTTTTTTTGATAATGGAAGGCAAACAAGCAGACGGATTTCCTGAGGGTAAGAAAGTCACGCCGCCTAGAGACACCAAAGGTGGTAATGGTGCGTTGCGAACCTGATGCCGGGATGTTAGGCCTCGAGCAAAAGTAAGTTTTTCGGCTACCTTACCCTCCAAACCGGAACACGTCAACGGCAAGCATTGGATGTTATGGTGTCAGGAAAGGCGGTGGTACCAATCCGAACGAGTCGCTGCGAAATTCTACTACCTAGTAGGATGTCACGCTGATAGGTACCGTAAGCCTATGCTCGCATTTTACGAGCTGCCTGGCAGGAAGGCAGATGGTCTATTCTGCAAAGGAGCCCGAACCAACACTGTCCTGCCGCCATAACATCATAGCTTGCCGCTGAGGTGTTTCGGTTCGGAGGATAAGGTAGCCGGTAAACTTACTTTTGCTCGAGGCCTAACATCCTGGTTTCAGGTTGGCAACGCACCATTATCGCCTTTGGTGTCTCTGGGCGGCGTGGATTTCTTACTACCACCACCCGTCTGCTTGTTTGCCTTCCACTATCATAAAAAAACCTGTTCAACTACAAATATTGTTGAGAAATGAACAATGTTCTATTTTTTGGCTGAGATTGTATATCCCGAATGTGGTAATACGAGATGTTATCGTTGTTCAAGTTACATATCAACTAGTGAAAATGCCTGCCTAATGCCTATGTTACAAACTTAATACCAGGACTTGTTAAAACATGTCAGACGTTGTCGATGCTTGTTATTTTGCTATGACGGTTATCGCTCTACAAACAATGATTGTAGCGAAGGACGATATCATTGAGTCATCTAGTATGTAAATGAATTTATTCAACATTTGCCTAACCAGTACATTAAATAACATTTAAAATCTAAGTCTGTTCATTGTAGACATTCCAGAAAAATATTGGACACTTCGGAATCAAAATTCTTTTTTTAATCTGTTTACTCACGCCTCATAAGAAAAAGACTAAGGAAACCTGCTCTGTATTTTTTATTTGAAAGGTTGAGGTTAAACTTAAAATCGAAATCGTGTTGAATTAAAATCAGATAAGAAGGAACGAAGACATTTTAGATTGAAGGGAAAAAGCGTTTACGGTAACGCTAAGCGGGCGAAGTCCAGTTTAGTATGGGACGGTAATATTTTAAAATAACCAGGAATTTCGATAAATGTTCTAAACATTTTGGACTAAAACCAGTATCTTGTTTAGGGTTGCCAACTTATTTTACAATAAATAAGGAATATTCAAAATTTTTATTTTGTAAATAATGTATACTTTTAGTATACATTATTTTTGAAAATAGAACAGTAGCCTACAGTAAAATTGATGTGGAGCTCATTTATATGAAACCGGTACGTGCTTTGCTACGTATATGACCTCATGAATGACATAACACAGCAAAACAAAAAAGAAAACAACAACTGAAAAAAGTTTCAACATGACAGCACAATCCCCACCTGAAAATAGTTTCAATTTGACAGAAATATACCCATTGGGTATTAACAAAACAATCCGCCATTCATTGAATTCATTTGTTACAAAAAATGTGAGATTCATATAAACCATCTACTAAATAGTCCAAACTAAGCCTAAACATTTGGTTTGGATAGGTGAGCTCGTTCTTAATTTATAAAATAATAACAAAAAGTTGCATTGATTTTAACATATATAAATTGATGATTTATCTTCCCACCATTTTGGCAAGATATTGTTCGGTATGTAAACAGCATTACGCATAAATCTTTTTTTTCATCAGTAAAAAGTGTAACGTGATGATCTAGTTTTTTAACATTATAACCTCTCATTAGATCGCCATTATACATTACATATGTACTTATATCTGTTGCTTCTGTGGTTTACCGTACCGGTTGACTTTTTGAGATCCCGGATTGGATCCCCGGAACGAGCAACAAAAAAACGAAAATGTGTATTTTTATTTTTCTAATAAAAAGAACGTTGCCCGGGATTGGATTTGTGTCCGGTTGGGGATAGGCTTGCCACCTATCACGTTGTGGGAAGTTGTGCCTCTATCTAGCTCTTTGGGAATCTGGGCGTGAAGATACTTTTTTTAAATTCAGTTTTAACAGTACATTTGGGAACAATGATGAATCAATAACGGATTACTATTTTGTACTTAAACAAAAGTACGTAACATAAATTATTTTTTGCTGGGTACTCAGGTACCTGGGTACAATGATACCCAGCATAATATAAAAGCTTTTCTAATAGCAAAGCTATTTCTATAGCAAGTTAATAAACAAAACATATCAATTATTAAAATAGTTTATTCCTACATACTTCGCAATTGAGTCGGTAGTGTTTAAAAAATAAATAATCATTGAATAAAAAAGGTTTAGGTACAATAGTTTTCCTATCTCACACTCCATCAAAACTACCATGTCGATTAGTGGAATTGTTTCCAATGAATGTTGTGTGTTTAAAAGAATAAATAATTTGGTCATGAACATAATTCTGCTTTAAATGTTGGCGATTGTACTTTTTCCATGAAGGCAAGCAGACGGATTTCCCGATGGTAAGAAATTCAAGCCACCTAGGGACACCAAAGGTGGTAGTGGTGCGTTACCAATCTCAGATCGGGATGTTACGCCCCGAGCAAAAGCAAGTTTATCGGCTACCTTATCTTACGAATTGGAACATGCCGACCGACAGCGCTAAAGTTATGGCAATGGAATAAGTAAGGCGGTAGTACCAATCCGGGCGAGTCACTCTACGATCTAGTCAGATGTGACGGTCAATTTATGGTCGCCTTTTACGAGCTGCCTGGCAGGAAAGCAAATGGACTATTCTTTAAAGGAGCCCGGACCAAAACGCCTGATTTTAGTTAACCTGAACGATATGCAATTTGCGACAGTTAAAAAACCAAAATATGTAAAATAAGCCTTTATTTTGCTAATTCACTTGTCACATTCTGTGTAGTTTGGAGGATTATTTGCCACAACAGTTACACTGCTTACGCGGAATTATCAAAATAAAGGCGTATTTTACATCTGTTATAATGGATTTCCGCAAAGTAACGCCTGATTCAATAAATAAAAAACAACATAAAAATAAGATCAGAATAAAAATATGCTTATAAAAATACCTTTCAAATTGAAAAAGGCGCTTCTGTCCATATATGTATGAAAACACCCCGCATAGAGATAGATAGGTTTGATAAAGAAAACATGATGTGTAACGAGGACCCATTTTTTTTTATTAAAAATTATAAAGGGGGTTATAGAATACATCTAACTGCCAAATTTTAAATGCGCAGTCCGGACGGCATCTGACATACGGACGGACTTAGCTTAAACTTAGCTATAGACGGACGGGCAGACAGACATGAAGAATCTGTAAGTGTTCCGTATTATGACAATCACTAAATTGCAAATATACAATAACTTCACTATGTATGTATGTATCTTCATGCCTAGATCTTTGAAGGCAGAGGCACAACCAGGGCATCTACGATTAGCGTGGTACATCTGATAGGTAGCAAGCCTATCTCCAACCGGGCACATATCCAATTCCGGGCAAGAAAATTGGAAATATATTTTTTTTGTTGCCCGACCCGGGACCTCAAGAAGTCAACTCCGACGCCAGTCCACTAGGCGATAGAGCCGAAAGGCCAACCTAACTGAATCTATTATCGACATAATATGTATTTATCTGTTTCAGTTCTCAAAATGTTCATATTCAGTTTATAAAATGATGCTAGTTTAGGAACAAACATTTGCCAGCATCACGTGAGTCTGATACAAAAATACAAAAGGAAGTTAGTGACCGAATAACCTATTTCTGGAATTGGTGGATGGTATCATATCGTCTTTTGTTAAGTTATGTTTACTTAAGATAATATGAATGTTTTTAAAACTTCAAGGTGTTTTGCTTGAACAATTAAAGTGCAATAAAATTGCAAAATACAGAAATCTTTGACCGCCTCGTTGGTCGATTGGCTAGCGTACACGCCTAACTACATCGACCAACCGTGTGGCTCGGGTTCTATTCTCGACGGGGCAGGCATTTGAGTGATGAACATTTAGATGTCTGCATTTTTGCAGATTAAATTTATTCTGTTATCTATTTAAGTATGTCTATGTATTGGAATCGTTGACTAACACCCATAACACATGCATATAATTTGCTTACTTTGGGGTTAGGTTTAACTTGTGTGACTTGTCCAGTGATATTTATTATTACTAGTGGTCGCCCATTGGTCGAAATTCGACCATAATAAATTTTAACGTCTTGTTGATTAGAACGCCATCTTCATTTTTTAAGACCAACTAGGTACTTTGTTTCCAAATTTTTTAGTGCGCCATTTGTAATCTTTCACGTTATCATCATTATATTTGTTTGTGTGTGTCAAATGCATGGTAGTGTGGGTAATGTTTTATTGTTAATGTACTTTATAAGCATAATTATTTGGCATCACGTAATATTTATATAGATTAAAAACCGACTTCGAATTAAATAATTATGTCGTGTTAGCTCAAATATAATTTTTCACAAAAAATATCATTTTCTCCATTTTCAACATCTTAACTTTGAGGCATAAAAGAAAGCTCTTTCATATCAAGAAATATTTTTAAATCGATTAAAATGTATTTATAATATTTATAACCTCCGCCTTTTTTAAGACGGCTAAAAATTAGTAAGACTTTTTAAGAACGTGGGCCTTACGTGGGCGTAAAATATAGTCAATATGGTTAGTAATATCCCCAT
>NJDC01007524.1:0-12447 GCA_002245475.1 Calephelis virginiensis
TTCGAAAGATAAAAGAAGATTCTCCTAAACATTTTCATTTTGATGACACATAAAATGGTCCATAACTTATCCACATTTTATACTCCTTACAACTCCCCCAGAGACGACGTAAAGTCAAGTGGATATAAAAGATGGACCCACCCTAGTCATCTCCGACGGACATCATATGAAAACATGATTTCCCCGTAGTTCGTCGGAAACCTTGTCCCAATAAAAGCTCATATTGTATATTGACTTCGTGTACTCGTACCTATCTGGGTAAGGACAATTTTCAAATTGCATAGATTTCATTTACAATATAGGATTTATTATATAATACTTATGATTTAGTTTTATTTAGAATGTAGATTCTTAACACTCACTAACAGTTTTTTTAGGTGCCAGAAAGCCTAGATATTAATTAAAATTGCACTTCTACTAGGTACATAATGTAGATGAATGATTTGTTTTTTTGAAAAGGCTTTACAAGTATTACTTTAACCGATTAAGGTAACATAAACATATCTATTCTTTTTCTCTTAGACGTGTTTTATATTATGCGACAATTTTTGGTAGGTATTACGATAAGAGCTACGATATCATTGCCAATAAGAGAAAAGAAAAATAACTTGTATTTTTTTCAGAATTCGCTAGAATTTTTCACGCGTTTAACCAAACGTTCCGAAAAATTGTTGTGATATTTTAAGACATAAACAAGAAAATAAATAATAAAATACATATATACATGGAAAAGATAATAGTCCGTTTGGCGTGAATATAAATACAATAGTAAACTTAAGATCTGTTTTCTAAACACAGTTGCGACTTGGGTCTCGCAGTGCTTGTGTCGAGGGATCACCACTTGACACGTTGTACAGTCCCAATACAACACGGATAAAGCGCTGTATTTTTCAATCCTGAGCCCCGACGCAATGGGACATGGATCTTTTGTATTTATCACGTACTTTCTTTAAATACACATAAGTCAACTAATTTTATGGATGATTTAAGCGAAGTAAACCTGCAAAAAACCGACTCCAATTTCCGATTGGCGATAGGCGTGCCACCTATCATATTGTGGGACTTAGTGTCTTCAGCTAATCGTGGGTACCCTGGTTGTGACTCTGCCTACCTCTTCGGGGATATGAGCTTGAAGATACTATACTATACTACTACTATATATATAATTTCCATTATCATACCATAAGGTACCAAAAAATAATGCATTATAGAATATAACCCAAAAACCACTTCGCAAATCTTTTATATTATATATGGAACAATCTCTGAATTACGACCTATCTTACGAAAAAAGAACCCTTTAAATCCGTTCGTTATTGACCGAGTAATCACATAACAAATGCACAAAAAACACAGATGATTTGGTAATCTTTGAAGTCGGTCAAAAATGTACGTGCCCGGAGACACACGTACATTTTTGACTGACTTCAAATATACGTGGGTCCCCGCGAAGTAAAACTATTATATTTATTTCTTTATCGAAAACTATTGATGAAATTTTGGGTTAATATCCCTTTGATGCAAGGACACGTGGTCGTTTAACATGCAACTGAACGTGGTTACTTGGTACATTTTTATTAATGTTTCAATAATAACATAAGTAAAGATTGTTAAAGTAGTTGTAAGGTAAATGCATAATTCAAAAATGTTATTGTTCTAAATCCATTGCATGATGGATGTAAAACTACACGTGCAAGTAAATCGACTCAAGCCTCAAGTGCGCATAAAAAGTGATATAACTTAAAAATGCCTTATTATACCTCTGTATAATGTTTTACATAATTAAAGCCTAGTAATTGAGCTTTAAAATGGTGTAAGTTGCATGAAAATCGATTTAGTAGTTTAGTAAAAAAGGTTAATGCCAATGATAATGTAAAAAATGTTGAAAATTCATACAATTTCACAGTATGGGGTTATTGTGTTTAAATGAAACAAAATGTGCGTAAGATAAAAAATTTATTCGTGTCAATATTTGGTATTTCCTCCTCTAGCTCTGATCACTGCTCTCATGCGATTCTTCATCGACCTTATCAACTTTTAATGGATGATTTTGGTATTCGACCCCACTCTTCTACCAACGCAGTCTTGAGCTCATTGATGTTTGTCGGAGCTGGATTCCTCGCTCTAACTTTCCTTTTGAGCTCGTCCCATATGTGCTCAATGGGATTTAAATCGGGGCTGAGCGGTGGCCAATGCATAGTGTGAATTCCAACTTCGTTCAGGAAATCACGTGTGGCCCGAGCAGTGTGACATCGGGCATTGTCATGCATCAAGACGAAATTTTCTCCAATAAAGCCTTGATAAGGGACAACTTGATCCAGTAGAACATTTTCAATGTAACGATCACTGATCAGACCTTCTCCCCGGCCTCCCCCAGGAACGAAAACAAGCTCCGTTTTGCTTTCTAAGGAAATTCCGGCCCACATCATGCAAGATCCGCCACCATATGCAACGGTTTCCACAAAGCAGCACTGTGAAAACCGTTCACCGGGACGACGGTATACCCGACCTCTCCTGTCGCTGCCATGGAGACACATCCTCGTCTCATCTGTGAACAGGACTGACTGCCATTGCTCTATGCTCCAATCCAAATGCTCTCGAGCAAAGGGAAGCCGTGCTTGACGATGAGCTGTGGTCAACTTCGGGCCTGTAGCGTGTCTTTTCGGAGTAAGGTTAGCTTCTTTCAACCTTCTTCTAACTGTCCACTGACTGACAGTCACCCCGCGAACTTGACGTAGCTTCTGCTGCACATCTACGCCGGTAAGGTGTCGATTTCGGAGAGAGGTCGAGACCAAAAACCGGTCGTCACGCTCCGAGGTGCACCGGCGTCGGCTGGTATTAGGCCTCCGAGTGAAGGCACCAGTCTCTTGAAACCTTCTGTATACTCTCGAGACAGCGGACTGACTCATATTCAAACGACGAGCGACTTCTCGCTGGTTCAACCCTTCTTGCAATAGGGCAACGACTTGAGCGGCTTCTTCAGGTGTTGTATCCATAATTTTCTTCAAATGACGGCTTTAATTTGCAGAGATATGTTCAGGTCAACGTCTAATGAGCGACTGATAAGAAAAAACGATTACAGAGGGTTTTTATAGGGGGTTGTGTCGCGCAAGTTGTGTATAGAGCTCAGAGCAGTTTACGGGAGGTTGCGTTCAGTTGCATTCTAAGTACAAGTGTTTATTTAAATTACTGATATTATGCTACCATTTGAAAGCCTAATTACTAGGCTTTAATTATGTAAAACATTATATAGAGGTAAAATAAGTAATTTTTTAGTTATATCATTTTTTATGCGCACTTGAGACTTGAGTCGATTTACTTGCACGCGACTGTATAATATTTTACAAAAATAGGTAGGTTGCCTATACTCTATATCAGTAATAATATGTCGTTCAAATAATAAAAATACATTATTAAGTTTATATCATATACTACTTATTGGACTTAAGTTTTATTAAGAAACTTTACTTATTAAGAAAGTGTTGGTGTTAAAATGCGAAAGGGCATGCTCCGCTGGTTCGGTCATGTGGAAAGAATGACAGATGAAAGATTGACAAAGCAGATATACAATACGAATGTGGATGGATGTAGGTACCCGGGGAGACCAAGGCTGACATTTTACGATCAGATCAATCGGATATTATCCGAGGGTGGTGTCAAGAGTCTCCGAAACCGGCGTGTTTGTATGAAAAGGGTTATGAATGTGAAGGAAGCAAGACAGGTTTGTCAGGATCGTGAGGTCTGGCACTCGATACTCTCTGCCTACCCCGTAAGGGACTTAGCGTGAAGATATGTACGTATGTATGTACTTATTGGACCTTGTCAAAACATACTACCTCTGAAACATGACCTAGCTTATAAACAAATCATCAAAATCAATACATGGGAGACTAAAATACAAAATATACAAAAACAAATATGAAATATAAGCACACACAGTCGCATTGAAACCCTCATTTTTGAAGTCCCTCAAAAAGAAGCCAGTTTGAACTCATCAGTATTATATATCATTATAAAATTACTATTAAAATACTAGTATGTACTATTATGTGTATTATTTAAATACTAATCAAAATCAATAAATGATTGCCTGAAACTTCACGTAACAAATACGAAATATAAATACACACAGTCGAATCCAACCTTTCCTTTTTGGAGTCCCACAAAAATGAGCCAGTTTGAATGCGTCATATTAGTATTTCAATTGTAATTTTATAATGCTATACCGATGGGTACGTATAAATAAACATATTCTTACGGCCACGAGAAAAGCAGAAATCATTCACGGATAATAACACCCATTTCTGGCGTGCGTCCCCTCAGTTATTGCTGCGGGTTAGGATTATTGGCAAATTGTTCCGTTCGCATTCCGGACCGACCCGCACGTGAAATATTAAGCAGACACTTAGCTATTTCACTTAAAGTCAGCTATGTTCTCATACTTCTAATATACTTTAAGTTCAGTGTTATTTGAAGTAAAAATTATTATTGAAACTTGAGTTGTCTAAAATATACATATATTTCAATCATCAAACAAGTTTTTTTTGTTATAAGGCAACGAATAAGCACACCTGGTGGTAAGAGATTACCGTCTCTATCGTGGCGTGTATCATTGCTCTGGATACAGCATTTTAAATTTGTACAACCACCATCTCCTACCTGCATCATTATATGATTATGTTATTTTTGCTAAAGGATAGGATAGGTAAAGTATCTTCACGCCCATATCCCCGAAGAGGTAGGCAGAGGCACAACTAGGGCACCCACGACTAGCCGAAGACACTAAGTACCACAATGATAGATGGCAAGCCTATCGCCAACCGGGCACATTTCCAATCCCGAGCAACATTTTTTTTATTAGAAAATTGGATAAACCCAATTTCCTTTTTGTTGCCCGACCCGGGATTCAGAATCAGAATCAGAAAAATCTTTATTCACTTGAACCATACAAGTGGTATTTGTGCGCATCGACATTTTTTTAAACTACACCGAATCAGAATCGCGGCCACACACTGAGAAGATCCGGCGAAAGAAACTCAGCGGGCTTGTCTTTTTTCAATAATAATAATTACAATATAGACTAGATTAAAAATATAAATTACAATCTTACTTTAACTTAAATAAAAGGTACAACAAATCACATTACAAATTTTAGTGGGAGATTGAAAACTCTATCCCCAACCACCCAGAACCCGGGACCACATGTAGTAGTAGTACAAAATAGTTTACTGTTAAACTTCTAGCCGTCTGTTTATAAACTACTTGGCCAGATAAAGATTAAAATGTTCAATGTATTAACAGGAAACGGATGATATAGATGTTTGTGCAACTATAACAAGTGCTACGGAGTTTTATTGTTATGTTTACGATACTGACAAACTTTAGCAAATATTTCGGATGCGGTAGTTGTAGGAAAGCATAGAGCAGAATGCATCGTATCTTATCAATTGTTATAGTTCGTTTCGCCGTTTTAATTTGTTTTAGGCGTTTTGGTTTGTAACATGATGTTTCATTTATTTTTATGCACAATGGTTAAATTAATGGCATACAGCAATTTCTACCTGTCAACTAGTAGTCGCAGTCAAGATTGTTAGGGTACAGAAATGTATGAAAATCTAGCTGTTGATTGCGGCGATGCCCGTGCGGTTAAGGGTCCCACAAGATATTTTTTCGGGATAAAAACCATCCTATGTTAATCCAAGTTACCCTCTATTTGTGCGCGAAATTTCATGAAAATCAGTTCAGAACTTTTTGCGTAAAGGAGTAAGAAACAAATAAACAAACATACAAACTTTCGTATGTATAATATTAACAGGAGAGGATAAGTTTGAGAATGCTAAATGAAAATATAATTTGAAAAATAAAAACAATCGATAGAAATTATAGCAAGACTGAAGGTAAAATGAATACATAAACATTACTTAAATAATTTTCTCGAGGCTCAACATCCCGGCCTCTGGTTGGCAACGCACCATTACCACGTTTGTTATCCGTAGGAGGTATGAATCTCTTACCATCAGAGAATTAGTCTGCTTGTTTGCCTTCCAAAATCTATATTAATATTATGAAGAGGAAATGTTTCATTTTTTTATTGTTAGAAAGGAATAGGCTCGGAAACTACTGGACCGATTTCAAAAATTCTTTCACCCTTAGAATGCTATATTATCTTTGAGTGACATAAGCTTTGTTTTATCAAAGTCAGTGCAGTAAAAGCCAAGTTACGCAGGCGAAGCTGCGTGAAACTGCTCGTTTTAAGTAAAATTGTCATTTGTATCATTTTTTTACTGTTTTTGTTACTAGCAATATGTATTTGTATTAAGTGAATATTTATTAAATGTTTACTTGTCTTTTATTTTGTATTTTTTTTAGGTTAGCTTTAAGATATATCTTGTTAGAGATAAGCTTGCCTTTAGTACAGTATTTATATTTGTATTTTTTCGCTGGCGATCTCTATTGCGAGTACAATAAAGTATAAATTAAATAAATAAAATAAAAACATCGCTCTGGAGAACCAGCCTCAAAGCTAAGCCAACTATACTGGTCAACATTAACACGTATTGCCTGTATTCGCTCTTCAGATAGGTAGAAACTAATCCAGAACTAACGATGACAAGGATTAGATAATACAGCGAAAAAATGCCGTAGTCTATGGAATTTAACGCGTTAGAGAAACGGAAAGGCATAGTAGTGACATGCGACTCCCCATAGCTGTTCTACTTTTATCTGTCACCTTGGGAAGTGCTTTGGTGACCTGCTCTAAGTCCAGACTGTAAAGTACTCAAAAGCACCAAGCTTTTCACAAGCGTAAGTAGAAATCTGAACATGCACCAGTGCTTTTAAAAAAGAATAGAAATCGTCTAAAAGCTAGCTCGCTTTGCACAATTCTATGCTTGTCCCAACTCGAATGTTATTGTAAGGAAGCGAGAGCTGGGTATGTCAGAAAAAGCATGAAAGTAGGATAAATGCAGTTGAAATGAGAGCACATACGGAAAATCTGTGGTATAAAGCTTGCTGACCGCATTCGTAGCACTAAGATCCGAGAAATAGTGGGTTTGAAAGAAAGTGTTGGTGTTAAAATGCGAAAGGGCTTGCTCCGCTGGTTCAGTCATGTGGAAAGAATGACAGATGAAAGATTGACCAAGCAGATATACAATGCGAATGTGGATGGATGTAGGTACCCGGGGAGACCAAGACTGACATTTCACGATCAGATCACTCGGATATTATCCGAGGGTGGTGTCAAGAGTCTCCGAAACCGGCGTGTTTGTATGAAAAGGGTAATGAATGTGAAGGGAGCTAGACAGGTTTGTCAGGATCGTGAGGTCTGGCACTCGATACTCTCTGCCTACCACGGTAGGGGCTTGGCGTGAAGATATTTATGTATGTATGTATGTCGAAACCGGTCTAAAATAAAGTTTCATCATATTGTGTTAACATTTTCTTCAAATTTCCTTAGTCTGCACGACGTGCGCTGTAATAATTGTAATTTAAAATTACATCGTCTAATTTTTTTTAATAATTGCCTCTGTAGTCTAGCGGTTTAAGTGTTGGACTTCATGTGGTACTGAAAAATTAAAAAAAATATGTTTTTTTCCAATTTTCTTTAAAAAAAAATTGCCTGGAATTGGAGATGTAGCCCAGTTGGCAATAGGTTTGCCCATTATCACATTGTGGCACTTAGTTTCTTCGGCTAGTCGTGTGTTCCCTGGTTGTGCCTCTGTCTATCACTTAAGTTATATAGGCGTTAAGATATTTTTTACTGATAATAAAACTGTAGAAGAGTGGATTTTGTACATTGAAAATAGTTACCAAAAACTAGGTGCAGGCTACTAAAAAGGGGTAGCAGAACATTTTTAGCGTTTCTGGAATCTTTGTCGGTCTGTTTGCATGTCCGTCTGTATCCCGCCCTCGATCTAATCTTTTGAATTATCGAAGGAATTTGATCTGGTTTCAGATGATCTGCTGTGGAGAAAATTGAGGAGCGCGGGTGTGCCAGTGGAATTCCTTCTGAAATACTGGTATTGTAACCAGCGAAACCAGCTAAGATGGGTCGATGCTTTATCGGAGGAATACAGGTTGGAATTTGGTGTGAGGCATGGCGGATTAAGCTCACCTCTCCTGTTCAACCTATATGTGAACCAACTGGTTGAATGGCTGAGCGGCACATATGTCAGCTGCCATATCGATGGCGTATATGTCAACAATTTAAGCTATGCAGACGACATGGTGCTTCTTAGTCCTTTAATAGCTGCGCTGAAGAAACTGTTACGTATATGTGAGACATACGCGGAGGTACATGGTTTAATGTATAACTCGAGTAGAGTGAAATTCTTATATTTAGGGCACCGAAACAACAGCCGCGCTATGTGCCACCTGTATGTCTTAATAATGTACATTTGAAGGTCGTTAAGAGATTTCAGTACCTAGGCCATATCGTCACGAGCGACCTAAGAGATGACGAGGATATTGGAGGTGAGGGGTAATATGCTTACTCGTAGATTCACAAGGTGCACTGCAGATGTGAAAGTCACTTTATTTTAAGCATTATGTCAGTCTTTCTACACCGATGGACTGTGGGGGGACTGCGACTACGATGCCCTACGAGTTCAGGATAACAATACTATTAGGATTCTGTTTGGGCTGCCGTGGCGCTATAGCGCCTCAAAAATGTTTGCAGATGAGCGCACGGATGACTTCTTCGCTTTGATGTCACATATCTGCTACAGCGCCTACGTACCAGCGACAACAGTATTCTTGGGACGATTGCTGCCAGGCCCGACTGCTCTATTCAAATTACTGGATACAAGCTGCAGTAGGGCTAGTTAAGTAGGTCATTTAATTAATAATGAATGTGATCTAACAATACTATCCTGTCGCTATCCTATAGCCGGGATGTTAGGCCTGTTGCGCAACTATACATGCTACCCTACTCTCTAGACCGGAACATGACGGAGACATTGTGGCGGTAGGAATAGGTAAGGCGGTGGATCCCTACCCGGGTAAGTTGCTGCACACCACTCCACTACCTGTGAAAAATAAATATCATGTATAGGTATATTCAACCTGAGGCTGGTACGAAGTTAGCTACCTTACCTACCAAACGGGAACGTGACTGTACCGAGCACTAAAATTGCAGTAATTGGTAAAAGATGATATTGATTTGAACGAGTGAAGTTGATTTAGTAGTATGGTCATAAAAAAAATATTTTCTTTGAATTTTATAAGAACGGTAGACTGCGATTCTCAGTAGCTAAAATGTTCTCTGAACTGATTTAACTCCCACGCGTTATTTTTCTATAATAGTTTATGCACTAGTAAACTAAACTAAAGTAGTTTCAATCTTATGTAAAAACGACTAACTACTAATTAACTACTTTATACCCATGATCTAAATTATTTACAAAAAAACGATGTATTGTTTCTATGCGTTAGATAGTTAGAGTCAGTTTTAAAAATAACAGTTCGATAGGTAGGTACATATTCGGCTTTTAATGCCGAACATTACTGAAACCGTGTTCCCACATTATTTATACTATTATATATGTATATGTACAAATATATGTATTAATTTATGGTCACATTTTACATTTAAGTTTTTTTTATATATATAATGGATTATTTTGAAAGGACCGGCCAAATTTTATTGTAAGGGGCTAAAAGTTTAAATGGTAACGCATTTTGAATATAATTTTCAAATTGTTACATTTATTTTTATTTACATTCATTTAAGACAGTCCGCAAAAATGCTTCACTTGTCACGATTTTTTTTTATCAAGGAAGGCAAACAAGCACACGGATTTCCTGACGGTAAGAAATTCACGCCGCCTAGAGACACCAAAGGTGATAATGTTGCGTTGCCAACCTGAGGCCGGGATCTTAGGCCTAGAGCAAAAGTAAGTTTACCAGCTACTTTACCCTCCTAACAGGAATAAGTCAACGGCAAGCATTGACGTTATTGCAGCTGGAATAGGTAAGGCGGGTGCAACAATCCGGACGAGTCGCTGCGAGACTCTACCACTTAGTAAGAAGTCACGGTGCTGGTGACGGTAAGCATATGCTCGCCTTTTATGAGCTACCTGGCAGGAAGGCAGATGGTCTATTCTACTAAGACGCCTGGACCAACAAGGGGAAAACGTACCTAAAACTAGACATGACGTCACCAGCCTGCGAATGCTACTGCAGTCCGTGGAAACCAGTTTTATACTTTGTTTACGTTATAACCATGCAACTTGAATTTTTGCGTTGGATGAAAATAATACATTTTTTTTATTTTTTTTATTACCTCATAGATCGAAAGTGTTAACAATTTCAAATCGTCTGTAAAATTTGACTGGTACTTTCAATGACACCCTGTATAAGAGGAGGCTAACGATCAAGTGGGTTACTTGATGGAAAGTGATCACCGTCGACCACGGACATTCATTATTAATAGTCAAAAACAATCATAAGTATCTGAATATAAACATGTATGTGATAACTATGTAATCCAAAAGGAATTCTGAAATCTACTTACGGAGCAGTTAATATAAAAATAAATTGTTTTCCATTCCATTCGATAACAATTTGACCAAACCACCGTTTGATAATCAACCGTTTTACGATAGCGTTGTTTATTTAGGTGTATTAGCAAAGCAAGATTCTATTTTGGCAATATCAAAATAGACGGAGAAATACGAAATTTTCGCCTCAAATTTAAATCTTACTGTGTTGTTGAATTTTGGAAAGAGCCTTAAGTGTTTAATACGCTGCTGAATAGATCTTTAGAAGTGGGTGTAGGATTCTCCGAACCGAGATTTGTATTGACTTGCGAAATTACTCTGTTTACATTTTCTTGTCTTTCTTCTAAAATATATACTCGTATAAAATTTAAGTTCCATTTGCGTCTTGTTTTCTATTCACTCTTTCAAGTAATATGAAGCTATTTTTTTTGAATTTGGTAAATTGATACAATTATTTAGTTCCATTCCAGCCTTTTTCTGCTCTGCTCTCTCTAAAAATCATGTGAAGATCCTTACTTTTACAACATTTTGGTAAATTTTTAAAATTGTTTAAAACAGGTTCTAGGTTAGGTATTTTTATACAATTTATTTACCTATCAATTTTAACACAACAACGGCACATATTGAAGTTGAACTCCTAAGAATAATATGAAAGCGAAAAAGTATGTTTGTGTGTATATTCTTTTTTAAGCCAAAACGATTTAACATGGTTACACATAAAAATATCTCGAAGGACACATGTTAAAGTCAATTAACAATAAATAGGTAATTTTTATGTATGTATAAGTATTCTACATATCTTAATTATTTGTAATGTTATGTATCATCCTAAAGTCCACCCAAAGAGACGTAGCCAAAACGGATATAGAGTTTTAGTTGGTGATATAGTGTTGGAGCAAGTGAATGAAATAGTATATCTTGGTTGTGCTTTTAGCAGGGTTGAAAGGTACACCACGGAGGTAGAGAGGAGAGTGTGTGCAGGGAATAGTGTGTATGGAGCGCTGGGTAAGCTATTTCAAAGCGACGCTTTGAGTCAAACTGCTAGACTCACTTTGCATAATTCTGGGCTTATTCCATCGTTGTTTTATGGAAGTAAGAGTTTAGTATATCAGAAAAAAACATCGTAGTAGGATAAATGCGGTCGAAACTTGAGTGCTACTGAATATCTGTGGTGTAACGCTTGCCAACCGCATTCGTAACAGTGAGATCAGGGAAAGAATGGGATTGAAAGAAAGTGTTGGTGTTAAAATGAGAAAGGGCATGTTCTGTTGGTACGGTCATGTGGAAAGAAGAATGACAGTTTAAAGATGGAAAAAGCAGATATCCAATGCGAATAGGGGCCATCCATAAATTACGTCACGCGAATTTTAGAACTATTCGACCCCTCCTCCCCTCCTTGTCACAGGTTGTCACATTTTAGTCCCCCCTAATGTGACGTCACACATTTTTCAAACTTATGCATATATCTAAAAATAATCAAAAGAAAACAGTTATTTTCATTTTTATCTTTCTTCTTTCTTATTATCTTTAATAAAATCAAGATAAAGTCAAATATTTCTGAAAGTCGGATAGGGCTGATTTAAACCCTTACGATTCAAAGCTCGTAAATTTTAGTGTCTCACTTGCATTACAACATGGCTCTAGGAATCACATGTTGTTACGGAAGAGAATCTTATAGCGATAGTGCGAAATTATTAATAAATATAGATTAAGAATTATCTGTTCAAAGTTTTTTGTTCACATATAAATTTCGTGTTCTAGTATTTTAAAATGTGACGTCACAAGGCTTTCGATCCCCTCTGCCCCTTGTCACATAATGTCACATTAAGATGATACCCTCCCCCCCCATTAACGTGTGACGTAATTTATGGATGGCCCCATATGGATGGATAAGGGTACCCGGGAGACCAAGGTTGGCATTCCACGATCAGTTAGGAGATAGTTTCGG
>NJDC01007525.1:0-12982 GCA_002245475.1 Calephelis virginiensis
TGCTAATCCTTCTAATGTTTTTACTCTTTAAAATGCCACGTATGATAAATCTATATAAGTTTCTTTTTCGCCAATGTCTACAACAGCTTTGTGTCATATGATTTGGACGAATAAAAAACATGGCAAACTGATTTTTTTTTTGATATGAAAGTTGCGCCAAACTGGGTTATTCTGTAACTGTCAGTTTTTTTTTAAATAGAATTTTACGGTTCTAAATACTACTTGGTTTAGTTTACGCCAAAGAGGTTTGCCCTTGCAGTTGCACTTCTTAATTCATAGATGGCGTTAGTAGTATGTAATTTTTAAGTATGTTAGTAGTATGTATTTTATGTAGTTAGTAGTATGTATTCTCTATAATTTGATTTTAATATTAGATAACACATCTAGACATCTATTTAAATTACTATGCTAAAGCCCAAACCCAAAGGTCTCATAGTTTTTCCGTAAAGTGTACCACAAAATGTACTGGCAGTCGGATATTGAGGGCTCGCTTCGCTCGCCCAATAAGATTAAAACAAAATATCAAATTGAGACAAATTGTTATTATGATTTTAATCTGGCTTTCAGCATCTGGGACATAATTAACGCTAGTTTTACAGTTTGTGTGTGTGTAAAAGTAGACAGTTGTGTAGCGAAACATTTCATTTAAACGTATCAGTAGTTTATGGTAGTTTTATGTCTAACTTACTGCTCAATATCATAAAAGGAAACAATAAAAAAGTAAATATAAGGTCAGGACCACTCAAGCGTCACAGATTGTGAGACAACCGTGTTAGTTCGGGCTCCTTTGCAGAATAGACCATCTGCCTTCCTGCCAGGTAGGTAGTAGAATGCCAGCATAGGCTTACCGTCACTAATACCGTAACATCTCACTAGGTGGTAGAGTTTCGCAGCGACTCATCCGGAATGGTACTACCGCCTGACCTATTCCTGCATCCATAACGTCATGACGTATTCCAGTTTGGAGGGTAAGGTAGCCGATAAACTTACTTTTGCTCAAGGCCTACATCCCGGCCTCAGGTTGGCAACGCACCATTACCACCTTTGGTTTCTCTAGGCGCCGTGAATTTCTTACCATTAGGAAATCCAGCTGCTTGTTTGCCTTTATTGCTACTCTATCTCCTCGATTTGAGAGCGTTTTCCTAACTGCCACAGCCTGCATTGGTATACTCGGCGTTGACATTTCTAGTGATGTTCAGGTTAAAAAAGCCTCTAAAAAACTACTTGTCCAAATTAAAGCGAGACAGTATTTCAAGCCGACCAATCGCCTACAACTATATAAAGCGCAAATTCGGCCCCATATGGAGTACCTTTCTTAACTCTGGGCAGGGGTTTCACAGTACCAGCTCTTTCCGTTTGACCGCATTCAACGTAGATTGTCAATGACCGTACTTTCCAATCGGCTTGATTCCTTGGAGTTGCGTAGAAATGTTGGGTCCCTCAATATTCACTAGCGCATCTATCATGAGAGAGTTCTGGGGAGTTGTTTGGTTTAATTCCAGCCGCTGATTTCCACCTTCGGACATCGCGTCAGAGCTTAAAGTAACATGCCCATCATCGTGATGCGTGGCGATCTACAACTGTGCGATTCCAAAGACTTTTCTTACTCCGAATAACACCTTTGTGGAATCAGTTACTAAGGGCGGTATTCCCAAATGATAATAACTTAGGAACCTTCAAGAAAAGAGCTTACTCATTCCTTAAAGGTCGGCAACGCATCTGTGTGTTCCTGGTGTTGCGGATGTCCGTGGGCGGAGGTGATCACTTTCCGTCAGATAACCCACTTGCTCGTTTGCCTCCTATTGTATAAAAAAATATGTGTCCTGTTTTATATTAATGAGTTTAAATATAACAAAAATAAATAAATGTCCCGGGACAAGTTACACAAATTGAATCTAACATCAAAGTAAGAAAATTATATGCTTGTGTTATGGGTGTTAGTCAACGATTCCAATACATAGAAATACTTAAATACATACCAGAATAAATTTAATAAACACCCAGACCCGGAAATTGAGACATCTAAATGTACATCACACAAATGCTTGCCCCCGTTGGGAATCGAACCCGAGCCTCGCGGTTGGTCGCTGTAGTTAGGCGTGTACGCTAGCCACTCGACCAACGAGGCGGTCTATATCTACTGGTTACCTACCAAATCACAATATGAGTGTGAATGTAGTTAAACAGTGTCTGTCTGACTAAATCTTCATGCTTTTAGCGTGCTATTACGAATTTACATCGAGTAATTTCGATTTTCAATATAGTTGCTTATAGATATTCCTCATTTAGTGCAATGGAAATTGTCTGCGTGCTATATGAAAATATATACCCCGATTACGGTTAATATTAATTCTTTTTAAAGTTTATTAAACCACGGCTTAGCCATTGACAGCTTTAAATAGCACTCTGCTAATATTTCCAATGTGTTTAACACTAGATGAGGTCATGGAATAATTGATCACGAAAATAACATAAATTCACAGCAGGTCATATATGATCTAGCATCTTTAAAATGGTTGAATGGATTTGCCTGAAATTTGGAACACTGATAGATTTTGACCTTGATTGATATATAGGCTACTTTTGTTCCCAATCACACAACGGGTTCCTGCGAAAACGCAGGCAAAGCCGCAGGTAAGAGCTAGATAGCTAGATATTCTTTTTTAGGATTTATATTTTTTGCTTTATTCTACTACTACTCCTACAGATGAGTTTAAATTGCGACTTGCATACAACAAAAAATCTTTCATCTAACATCTAACTAAAAAGTTAGTTTGGACTTTGGGCTATCCTTAAAATAAAAAGATCTTTTTATTTCGAATGAGGATTTATCTGATCTTTTGATATTCGATAGATCGGACATAAATGATTAAGTCCTAAATAGGGAATTAAACAAAACGGTTTTTGGAAACAATGTAATTTGATTTTTATTTAGTTTATGGCATCTGATTAAGATATTTTTATGTCCTAAAGTGCTCTCTCTAGGTCTTTAAGTATCTAATTATTCAAAAATTACAAAAAAAATTACAATCCTACCATGTTATTTGTAAACACAGAATAAGGTACTCCAACGTTTATGTTGATATTATAGTCTTTATTAAACTGTTAAACAACCACTACGTAAAACGTTTACATATTTTGAAGTGTCTCACCTAAATAAATGGTATTGGATTAGGATAGAGCAAAATCTAAAGTTAATTAGTTCATAAGAGTGTACCTATTACTATAATAATAATAATAATAATAATAAATCGTCTTTATTTCACATAAACCTACAAGAGGCAATTGTGATGGGTCTATATAATAATATATCTTCTATAAAGGACACCGACACATACCTACTTATAACTAGTTATAATAGAAGTACTCTAATTACTCCTTTCCATCAAGATAATGATATAAAATTCTTTAATTTAATCCAATACTTCAGTGTTAATAAACTTAAAAAAATTCAAAAACTGGCATCGTCAAGGAAGTAGTGCATACTGATCCTTATCCTACGTGCACTTCTGGCGGATGGAACAAAAATTTTAAATACCTACTCAATCACGTTGCTCTGTTGGGAATATGAAAAGATGTCAAGCAATTAAATATCATAGACGCTCATACACACGAAAATAGGCACGAAATCATGATAACGAATATCTACTGACAAATTACACAAATCGAATCCCAACATAAGCATATCATATGCTTCAATTCATTGCAGTCAACGAGACTAATAACAGAGAAAGTATCTTCACGCCCATATCCCCGAAGAGGTAGGCAGAGGCACAACCAGGGCACCCACGACTAGCGGAAGACACTAAGTCCCACAATATGGTAGATGGCAAACCTATCGCAAATCGGGCACATTTCCAATCCCGAGCAATATTTTTTTACTACCAATTTCCTTTTTATTGTCCGACCCGGGATTCGAACCCGGGACCTCATGAAGTCAAGTCCAACAATGAAACCGCTGAGACCACACAGGCAACTAACAGAGATTAGTAAGTATTTTTATTGTCTTTGCTAATATATAGAAATACTTTAACTTAGTGAAATGGATGGTGGAGTAAATGCAATAAACACACTTATGCTTAGGTAGCGGCCCGCCTCGACTGCGCAGGGGACAAAAATAGGTACACATAATATAAACTTTCGTTGCGTAGTTTCAAAGATTAAGGCATATAAAGGGTCATAAGGACAGAGGTAGCTACTTTGTTTTATACAATCTAGTGAAGACACACCCAAATCAAAGTATCATACCCACCATCTTGATGCGTGGCGATCTACAACTGCGCGATTCCAAAGACATTTCTTACCCCGAATAACACCTTTGTGGAATCAGTTAATAATAATAATAATAATAACAAATCCGGAAATGCAAACATCTATATGTTCACCACACAAAAACACTCAGCCAACAAAGCGCTCGAAAACAAACTCTATCTTGCAGCAGGTAAAAAAGACAAGTGATAATTTAAATCATGTTATCATTGTTCTATTTTCATGGATAGTTATTTTATTCGTAAGAAAATAAAAACACTCCTGACTAAATATTACTGAATATAATCCCATCAATGCGTGAGGAGAATGACGAATAACATGCGAAAATAAATAAACACTACAGGCATGACAAAACAAGTACCGTTCAGTGGTCAAGTGATTAGCGACTTTTCAGTTACAGCAAAAACAGAATGAAACGTTTAATCGAGCTGAATCTTTCGATCATGCTTTTGACGTTTTCAACAACATACCAATTGCTGATTTACAATTTTATGATCTGAAACTTTGAATGTTTAGTGTGGTCAAAATCACAACATGTTATCACAAAATTACTTCCTTGTTCTATTATTTAAATAACAAAAACGACTTTGTTTTAAAAAAGCCGTGTACAACATGACGGTGCTTGTTTAATATCCGAAATTATAAAACAATTAACAAGCTTAATAAGCGTCTCTGAGACTTAGTGAAGGGTTTTGGCGCCATCGAATGAAAATATTGTCGAAGTTTTTATTCATAATTATTGAATTTTGTGTTTATATTGAGTAAAATTAATCAATTTTGGTAGCATTTTGTACAATTTTGTTTAGTGAAAGTGCACAAATGAAATAGTCATGAACATTTAGAGTATAGTGTATTTCCTCGTTGTCGCCAAAGCTCACTATATGAGCTTGAGTAATGAGGCCACCGCTTTACCCAAGACCCAGACATGACTTATTGAAGATTGATGACTAATTATAATTGAATACCGATTTAGATAAATTTGATGCAAATTTCTACTTGACTAATGACAAAATGCTAACGCGAATGCCAAAACCTTAAGAAAGAAAAGAGACTTGGTGAAAATTAAGAACCAGCTGCAGTATTACAAATTTTGTGTATTCTATACTAGGTAGGTTTATAGACGTAATTTACCTAAATGTATGTTGATCCATGATGTCGACTCCAACATTACCAGATGCTGCACACCACTAACACTGATGAGGGTTGATAATTTGGTATTATAATTTATTCTGGAATAATTTACAATCAAAAGTATCGTTTGTACTTTGTATATGTACCTATGTAGGAAATAAACTGTGAGAATCATTCATATAAAGCGAAAAGCTGAAATTGCAAAAACGAATTATTTGCTCTGAGGGTCTAGCTAATGCCGAATTTGTAGTAATATTTAGGCCTCTGGAAGTATACCATAACTTTTTATGGTAAAAACAAATAGTATCATCAGTTTCCCGAACGATCGCAAGGAAGTATCACTCTATTATATCGAGAAAACAGCGTCCCTTCCAAATCCTTAAACCGCTATATAGCGGCAAGACTCGCTCTGAGATAGCTACCCTATTAAGAGGATAGTGCAGCGCGAATTTGAGCAAACAAAATAAAATTTCTAAATCTTAATCTTCGACTAGATTTTTTTATGATAATGGAAGGCAAACAAGCAGACGGATTTCTTGATGGAATGAAATTCACGCCACCTAGAGACACCAAAGGTGAAAATGGTGCGTTGCCAACCGGAAGCCGGTATGTTAGGCTCCAAGTAAAAGTAAGTTTAGCGGCTACCTTACCCTCTGAACCGGAACACTTCAACGGCAAGCACTAACGTTATGGCGGTAAGAACAGGTTTGGCAATTGTCACTAACACCGTGACATCCTACTAGGTGTTAGATTTCCGCAGCGACTTGCCTGGTTTGGTACCTCCGCCTTCTGTCGCCATAACGTCAGTGCTTGCTGTTGCTCAGTCGGAGGATAAGGTAGCCGGTAAACTTAATTTTTGCTCGAGGCTTAACATCCCGGCGTCAAATTGGCAACGCACCATTACCACCTTCGGTGTCTCTAGGTTACGTAAATTTCTTACCATCAGAAAATACATCTGCTTGTTTGCCTTCCAATATCATAAAAAAAAATAAAAAAAAGTCTTTAAAATACGTTGAGTTTTTTTTTATTTTTAATATTTATTTATTATTGCTTTGACTTAATAAGCAAGGAATCTTACACTTAAGGTTAACTTTTAAGTTATTAATTTATCCCTAAACCAGCTATTTCACAATACAGCAACATTATAGTTGCCAGTTAACATTAAGAATAGACTTGCTACTAAATTCGTAAACATAGTTGAAATAGCAACATATTACCTAAGATACTTATTTCCCGAAAATACTCAAGCTATCCTATCTTTTAAAGATACATTACACCCGATATCCTTCGCCAAAACAGAAAATTATGACACCCTTTTGAAGATTTACGCAAAACCAACAATTACAACAAAATAAACACGAAGTAACACGGTTAACCATTTTACAGTCCGTAGCCTCCGATATAATTTTTAATAAAGTTGGTATGCAAGCAGGCAGAAAAGTTTTCTGCCTGCTTGCTTCTGGTTATAAACATACCCGGTCTTTAGACACCATAGATGTTATTCGTGAGTTACAAATCAAATATCTGAAAGTTAAGTCTATTGACAAAGGCTAGATAACCATTTTTATAAATCATGAACATGGTATGTGTAAAACTTAAATATATTTACGAAAATAAATATTAGCATGTCGTTCTTAAGTAAGTATATTACGACATGTCTTACATTATATCGCAGCATGATAATCATTATCAATAGTAAAAGCGATCCTTGAAATTTGTGAAAGATAAGTGTTTTTTTTAATACTTAGACAATCTAAGATATATCTTCACGCGCGTGTCTCCAAAGAGGTAGGCAGAGGAAGAACAAGGACCGCTATAAGACTAAGACCCATTCCTAACACACCCGATATATTCGGTCTTGATTATTGGAAATTGAAAAAAAACACATCTCGAGTTACCCAACTTGGGAATCTAATATAAGACATCATGTTTTCTATGCCGGAATACTAGACCACAGAGGAAAATAATGAGAAAATTATATTATCCTGGTATTATGAGCGTCTGATGTCTATTGCAGGTTGTTAACTGGAATATTCTATTAGAATTTTTTATTATATTTCATTTAAAAATACTAGTCTACAAATCTTCAGTATGATAACAATCGGAAAAAATGGTTTAATGAAAAAGAGACCAGTGTAAAGCGTTTTATCTGTTCACTCGAATTCAGTGGACATGAAAAAAATACTTCAGAGGTGTTAAATTTATGGGAAAAGATTCAAATTTGTACTTAAAAAGACTTCAGAGTGGTTGGCAAGTTTAGAACCTCAATAAAAGTGGAGGTATTGTTCCGTGAATAAATCTACAATATACGAAGCGTGACGACAGCGATACAACCCACGAGTCCTGGCTATAGGTGCAGGGCTGCCACATTTTGGTTGGCTTAGGCTATTTATTTTGAAATTCATTTCATAGTACGTTTGCGTTGAGAAAAGTGACGTCACCAAGCTACCAACGTCCTGTCCCCCGGTCAACAAAATTGCAGTTTCACAGAATAAGCTAGGAGCTAGCTGTATTGATCAAATTGTGTGTAAGCGATTTCTAGTAGTGACGAAAACACTTTAATAAAGCGCTTTTTTGCAAAGGGCGCTTATGGAACAAGCAATGTGTAATATTTTTGTATGATATAGGAAGGCAAATAAGCAGACGGATCTCCAGATGGTACGAAATTATGAATTATGGATCGCCGCCTAGAGACACTAAGGAAGATAATGGTGCCTTACAGTTTAAGGTCGGGGTGTTAGGCCTTGAGCAAAAGTATGGAAACCGGCTACCTTACCCTCCAAACCGGAACATGTCAACGGCAAGCATTGTTATGGTGGCAGTAACAGGTAAGGCTATGGTATGAAAGCGGGCGAGTCGCTGCCAAACTCTACCACCTAGTAACATAGCAAATAACTAAAATGTATAACAAAAAAACATCAAACATACTCACATAAAAGTAAGAATAATATTTCTTGCACTTTACATTACAATTTAATCTAATTTTTAAGTAATTTGTTTAAATCCAATCATAATTCTTAAGTACTACATATTAAGTGCTTCGAAGTCGAACCCAAGTCTTATTGTTTTATTTTTATAACGCACTTTTCTTCGAATCATTTTGGGTTACTATTATTAGGTGCTTAAGCAGATAATTTGAAAGCGTTTTATAAATATAGTATGTAGTGTTACAGTATGTTGTTTTTTTTTTCTATAAATTGGTGGCGCTTTAAAAAAAATATACAATAGTCTGTAAATTAAGAATTGTAATTGCATCTAAATACATCTTTTTTAACTAAAAGAAATTGTAATGTAAAGTTGAAAAAACATTATTTTTCACTCTAGAGTTCGTACGATTAAAGTCGGTTTATTTTTTAAATATTTCATTTCTCATTTTTATTTTGTATTTTATTGGTATTATATTTGGTATTACAAATATGGGATTTGAAAAGGAGAACTCATCACGCATTAATAAACAAAATATTGAGCTTATAAGAATGTGTTTTTACTATGTGGTCGAGTTTCGCAGCGACTCGCCCGGATTGGTACCACCGCCTTACCAATTCCTCCCGCCATAACGTCATGTCATGTTCCGGTTCGGAGGGTAAGGTACCCGGTAAACTTACTTTTGCTAAGCCTAACAACCCGACCTCAGTTTGGCAACGCACCATTACCACATTTGGTGTTTCTAGGCGGAGTGAATATCTTACCATTAGGAAATCAATCTGCTTGTCTTCCTGTATCATATATTAAAAAAAAAGAAAATGCCAAAGAAAAGTTATTGAAATTTATAGAAAGAAAATAAATTGCTTTTTATTTACTCTATACTCTTTGTCTTCCCAGCAAGGGACCTAGCGCAAGATAATATTATGTACGTGACTATGGGACTTTATGCTGGGTTATGGGCTAGAGGTAGGTTAGCAAATTTCAGAATACCAATTTGCGGGAAATAATAATTTTAAATACGGGACATGGATTTAAAAATCGTAATCTAACTAATTTTGTCTAGAATACAAAAATAAGTCTTTTTCTGATACATTAAAATGTAAAATGAATGTTACATTAATTATAGTCAATATTTACTAAAAATAATTACAGACTATAACGCTATTTACATGATCTTATGGAAGCTAATTAGTTTAGGACATTATTTGTTTTTAATTTTTGTTTCAATGTTTCAATGAAAAAATTGTACGACAACGAAGACATTATGACGTTTTTTTTGTAGATTGAATTTGCGAAACAACCTTATTTCTGTCTAAAGACCTTGTAGACTACAGGCCCATGCCAAAATAGATGGGTCATATGAGCCACCAGGTGACGTATATAGGATGATTTATGAGCATAAAATAATAGGATTCAGCACTATGCCGTCACCTGTAAGCTGGCCTGTAGTCTATTGTAGGTTTTTTCGATTTGTTATCTGTCATCTTTCAGGTTCCGATCCTGACTTGCTATTCTTGCCATTCATGTATAATTTCTTTTTAAAGTAAAGAATTATCAAAATAGAATAATTAGGAACAAAATAATGCACGGTGTTCGCAATAATCTGAGCTAGATTGTTTTCGCAAAATTCCTTGGTCTACCTTCTAATCTTCCTCAGATCCTATAAAATTATCTTAAATCCTTACCTAAGTATTTTGTAATCCACTAAAGAAAACCCCACTCTAATCGGATCAGTGAATTTAGATATAATTAAAAACATACAGACGTACAAATATACACAGAAACATACATACATACGATCGGGTACATATAGAATCTCCTCTTTAAAAATCGGTTAAAAGTGTACGAGTACAGACAGAGCGTTATTTTCAAAAAAGTATGATAGATTTTTACGTTACAGTAGGTACAAAATATCAAGTGAACAAGTTACATATGTAGGCTAGGGATCCATTGCCTTGTCTATTTCTGTCGCTATAATGATAGTGTTTTGTACCATACTGATCCGGTCTTGGGGGTAAAGTAGCTGGTTTACTTGCATATTAGGCTTTGAACCTCGGCCACAGGATAGTGACGCACTTACTATAGTATATATAGGAGAAGTTAGGGGTCTTACCATCAGGAAATTCTTCTGGTTGAGCACTAAGTTATTTACTTAATTTTTTTTAAATAATTACTAACACATTTTTCCGTAGTAGGTACTAACCGTAAATACTTATAAATCTGACCAAAAACAATAACACTTATAAAGTCTAGATTGCACCTCTATACTTACTTTCAACACACTATTTGGGTGAGGGTTTTTACACTTAGGCTGATAATTCCTAGTGAAATGGTTAATATATACGTATCTTCACGCCAAGTCCCAAACAGGGTAGGCAGATAGTATCGAGTGCCAAACATCACGATCTTGACAAACCTGTCTGGTTGCCTTTACAATTATTACCTTTTCATACAATCAAGCCAGTTTTGTAGGCTCTTGAAATTACCCTCGGATAATGTTCGAGCGATCTGATCGTGTAATATCAACCTTGGTCTCCCCAGGTACCTATATTTATTCATATTTTCATAGTAAATCTACTTTGTCAATCTTTCCACATGACCGAACCAACGGGGCATGTCCTTTCTCATTTAAACACCAACACTTTCTTTCAATCCCATTTTTTCTCGGATCTCATAGTTATGAATGCGGTCAGCGATCGTTCACGATAGATTTTCCGTAGTGCTATAACTGTTACTAAATGAACTATGTCTATTATCTACGTCTATAAAAATTGCTCTTACGTATTGCTTAACATACAGGTTTTTTCTCTATGATATAATTTTAGGACTTGTAAAATTATGGTTAGAGGCAGCCCTAATAGGCGGTCGTAAATCGGAAAGTAAACGTCCAGTAGCATCCGAACGAGCCGCGACCGGGACTTCGGATTTGCGTACCAACTGCAAATAAAACAGCTACTTTATCAACCGGAAAACAAGCCTTAATAAAGTGTGGTGACTTTAAACACCCTGTGATTTTCTATACGAAGATTGCAACAACAGACTTTGCTTGAGAGGGTTTTAAACGATAAGGTTGTATACTTAAATTGATATTACATTAGATTTATAACAGAACAGCATCTCTTATGGTAGTGAAGGTAATCAGAGTATTATTATTGTATTAGAATGGTTTACAGTATTGATTTCTGGTGTTAATACATTAGCTAATTATAAGTTCAGTTCAAAATAATACAAAAATAAGTAATTAACGTTATTGGCCAAAACTAAATTGTAAATTAGGTGCATACTTAATCTTTGACCTTCAAAACATACTTAACAAAGAAGAAGAAAGTCATAATAATCGTTAAATTAAAAAAAAACGATAGTCTCCAACAGAACCCATATTATGTAATGTGTCTAATAACTGGTTGTATTACGTAAGCGTCCTAAAAAAATCCGCATCGAAATTGATCCATTCGTTCAAAGTTACGATGCCACAAAAAGTCATACACAGGTACGTCAAACTTATAGCACCCCTTTTGTAAGATGTGCTTTAAAAGAACTGCAAGGAATTACAAAACATTGAAGCGTAATTTTCATCAACCACTTCCCAGTTCATTTTTTTTATGATATTGGAAGGCAAACAAGCAGACGGATTTCCTGATGGTAAGAAATTCACGCCGCCTAGAGGCACCAAAGGTGGCAATGGTGCGTTGCCAATCGGAGGCCGGGATGTTAGGCCTCGAGCAAAAGTAGGTTTACCGGCTACCTTACTCTCCAAACCGGAACACGTCGTGACGTTATGGCGGCAGGAATAGGTAAAGCGGTGGTATCAATCCGGGTGAGTCGCTGCGAAACTCTACCACCTAGTCAGATATCACGGTGTTAGTGACGGTAAGCCAATGCTCGCCTTTTACAAGCTGCCTGGCAGGAAGCAGATGGCCTATTCTGCAAAGGAGCCCGAACCAACACGGGGAAAGTGGTTTGGAAAGTCCCAGAGCCTTAATAAGTCCTCGTCATCAGAAAATATGAACAGGTCTAAGACGAATCTAATGAGACCTAAGTCGATGGCTTTGATAACAGAAATCCCAGAGCTAAGTCTCCTATTTTCGAGCACAATCGTCAGACCGGCTATTTTGTACCAGTACTTACGTTTTAAAGTAAAATAAAGCCCATAGTGCTCCTAATATCCATTCCGATGTTTACAAACGAGCTACAAATGAGCTGATGACTGAGAACACCTGGATATCCATAAACTATCGCTAAGAACCATCTCAATCACGTCAGCTTTCAAATAAAAAAACTACATCTGAATCCGTCCGTCCGCTGAAGAACTACGATGCCACAGACAAGCACAAACACAGACGCGTCAAACTTATAATAACCCTCGTTTTTCATCGGGGGTTAAAAAAAGGCATAAATTGGATCAGGAAAGTAATAGTAGTAACTGAACTAGAAGTTATGGAGACTTTTAGTTTACGTAAAAAAAAAACAGATACGTGCATATTTTGAATCCTAGTATATCTTGGATGTTACTAACTAGAAAGCAAGTCTCAATTGAGTGTAGTAACTTTTAACATCTTGTGATAGTCTGCTGATACGAAACGAAACGGGATAGGACAAAATAAAGGAAATAGAAACAAAAATTGTTTGAGGAATGTGCGTGAAGAGGTTGTTAAAC
>NJDC01007525.1:13506-38010 GCA_002245475.1 Calephelis virginiensis
TTTCGAGCTGAATCGTCAGACCAGCTCTTTTGTACCAGTACTTACGTTTTAAAGTAAAATAAAGCTCGTAGGGCTCCTAATATCCATTCCGATGTTTACAAACGAGCTAAAAATGAGCTGATGACCGAGAACACCTGGATATCCATAAACTATCGCTAAGAACCATCTCAATCACGTCAGCTTTTAAATAAAAAAACTACATCTGAATCCGTCCGTCCGCTGAACAACTACGATGCCACAGACAAGCACAAACACAGACGCGTCAAACTTATAAAATACCTCGTTTTGCATCGGGCGTTAAAAAGAGGCATAAGATGGTCATAAATTGGATCGGGAAAGTAATAGTAGTAACTGAACTAGTAGTATGGAGACTTTTAGTTTACGTAAAAAATAAAAATAAAACAGATACGTGCATATTTTGATCCTAGTACATCTTGGATGTTACTAACTAGAAAGCAAGTCTCAATTGAGTGTAGTAATTTTTAACATCTTGTGATAGTCTGCTGATACGAAACGAAACGGGATAGGACAAAATAAAGGAAATAGAAACAAAAATTGTTTGAGGAATGTGCGTGAAGAGGTTGTTAAACCAATTCTAATTTTTTTTCTTCTAGCACGTCATAAATATTGGAAGGCAAACAAGTATATAGATTTCTTGATGGTGAAAAAATCACTGCCCCAAGAGACGCCAAAGCTGGTAATGGTGCGCTGACAATCTGAGGTCGGCGTGTAAGGTTCTTACTTCTTTGTATTGATCGTCCAAACCGGGACACGTATGGCAACAGGAATAGGTAAAGCGGTGGTACCAATCCGGATTTTCTTGAAACTCTACCACTACTGAGATGTCCCAGTATTAGTGACGGTAAGCCTATGCCCGCCTTTTACGAGCTGCCTGGTATTATGCAGATGGTCTTTTCTGTAATGGATTCTATAATTTGATTACTTTTGTCTATATCTACTATAATCTGCCACTGTTTTCAACACTAGCTACTCAGAAGAAGATACTCCTAAACGAATAACTCGGAAATCATGACACTCGTAATCTACCTTGACAAGCCACCGTTTTCATGAAGATTGCAATAACATAATTTACTTGAGTGGGCTATATTGTGATAACGTTGTATGCATCGGTTAGAATCACAGAATTAGCACATGTTGGGATGCATGGGAGCAATTAGTGAATAAGGGGATTAAAATGATGCGATTCGTAGAAATTTCTCGATGCTTCTGGATATGAACAATGAAATATTTCACCAACAGTTCTGCAATAGTATTACGGATGCAAACCTTGGAAATTTTATCGCTTTTGGCATGATTTCATTTATTATTGATCGAAATTAAAAATGCTTCTAGAACAAACCCTGTGTTACTTTTAAGAACATAATATTCCATATGCTTTCTTATTCAAGTAGATGAATAAACAGAACTATCGCCTTACACATTCGTATCGCCATAGCGTAAGTGATCGATACTGTCATATTTCAGTCTGTAGGATTACGAGCTGAATACCTTAAAAAGCTTAAAACCTCAGCCTCCGGTTACCGACTCAGCGCTACTACTCTTGATGTCTAAGCCCGACTTGTATTTGTAACTATTCATAGTCTAAGTCAGTCATATTAGTTTTTTGCATCAAATATTGTTACGAGTATAAAATACAATTGATCTTATAGTAAGTTTCAGCTAGCGCTGTTGGAAAAATTAAGATTCCTAGTTTCCAGTCGACCAGGATAAAAAGTATTATATGTCGTATCCTGGTTCCAAGATATCTTCCCGTCAATTTTCCGCCAAGTCGTTTCAGCCATTCTTGAGTTACAAAATAGTGTAACAAACACGACTTTCTTTTATTTATATAGATATAGATTAGTATAAAATATTCGTCATTCACAGGCATGCAATATTTATTGCTTACTAGCTGTTGCCCGCAGCGTTGCCCGCGTGGTCCCACAGGAACATTTTTCTGGGATAAAAATTTTCCTATGTGTTAAGTTAGTTATCGGTTCAGCAGTTTTTGCGTGAAGAAGTAACAAACATACAAAGAAACATACAAATTTTCGCATTTATAAGGTTAGTAGGATTTCCTTAATATATTATGAAATATGCCAATTTCATTAATTTACAACACACGAAATTTTATCCATCATAAAAAAAAATGTCACTTAAATAAAACAGTAAAAATTTGTAAATTGATAATAATAGTGATACAGACACAACTTTAGTAATGTTAGTACAAAATTACATAATATAGGAATAAATTAATAATAAGATATAAATTTGACATATAACTTATAACTTTGGTGACATAAACTTTTTTTTAAATAAAATATATTAATTACATTTTAAAATTGTACCTGTAACTGTAGCGACGGGAATTTATTGGTTAAATATTTATTTAGCCAATTAAGCTTTTTGTATTAATATTTTTTTTATTGTATTTTTTTTAAATAGAAGTTCATCCATTCATCAGCTTGTTTGGGTTTAAATCTCATAAAAAAGCTTCCTCGCCGTATTCTTTAATGTATATAGGCTATATGTTTGTTACTAACAGACATATAATACACAAAATAAAATATTGTCTTCGCTAATACGTAGCTGATGGAGTTTAGCAGTGACTTGAGTGGATTTATTCAATGTTTTTGCCATGACGGCGATAAAAAATAATTAGAAAAGCATTAGAAAAAAATAAACGCCTGTCTAATTAAATACTGTTTAGAATTGACATCCTACCTCTAAGATGCTATATGTCGATGATATGACAGAGTTCAGTATAAAATGTTAGACAGTTTTTAGCAAAACATGTATTCAACAAGTGCTTAAATGTTTTTGTAGTAAAACGGTGTAGTTTTAAAACGTATATAGGCTTGCTAGCTTTATAACACAAATTTACGGGAAATAATTATTTCAAATACCTACTAGGGCTTAAAAGCTGGACCCAACTTATTTTGTTAAGAAGACAAAAATATTGTGAATTTATCTTTGTATTAGAAAGAAAAGTAAAATAAAAGTTGAATTATGTAATTAATTACGTGATAATAGTCAGTATTTACTAAAAATATTGAAATATTATCGTGTGCACTCAGGAACAGACGTCAATTATCTTTTAATTAATCAATCGACATTTCACATTGACTTATAGCCGCACTCAGAGACGTGAATTATCTTTATCTATTATTGTACCACAGTTTTGTATTGAAAATGTCGACTTAACGACTGATTAAAAGACTAACGACGTTTCGCGTTAATGAGTGCAACCGTATAAGATATAGTGTAATTTGGATTTTATAATAAAAGAAATAATATTTTTTTTCCAATTAGGTAGTTTCTTCCACGATGATTGGCATTTTTAAGTATTTTCAATAATACTTGGTATCGATTGACATTAACAGCTACTAATCGTTTGTACAGATTGTTTTTCTCATTTTTTCTCAACTTTTTCCGTTTTCCTTTTAATAAGAACCTTCTCCTGACAACAACTAACACAACAAAAAAATAATTTACAAAATTGGCGAAAGTAGATAAAAATGCTCATAAAATAAAAACGAATGAGCCTACCTGGATCAAATTTTAATGGGACCAATTCGAAACTATTCCGCATCAAACAAAAAAAGAATTACATAAATCGTTTCAGAAACCTCGGAGAAATCGGTGAACATACATAAAAAAATATATATACCGGCCGAATTGAGAACCTTCTCGTTTTTTTGAACTTGGGTAATAATACTGACGCTAAATTTTAACTAGTCCTAATCACAATCAGAGGCAAAATTTAGGTTTACAATTTTGAATCGTGTTTAAAAATGCTTAATGTCAGTAAAACTCTGTGTTTCATATGTATGACGTTACAAGCCCGGTATAGACAATAGCACCGGTATATGGCTGCCATTCCACATTTTACTGCCTCTATCTTATGATTCAAACCGTACTAAACTTCTCGATACGTTGATGCTCCTTGATATTTGAGAGATATGTCAAAGAAAAAGAACCATTTCAGAATTAGTTTAAATCCTCCCTGTAACTTCAAAAATAAAAGAACGATAAAAATAACAAATATACGTTACGCACATTACCATGTGAACTTCCACTACAAATTGGTTTGTATGAGATCTAGTAAGTAGTTTTTTTTAAACAATGAACTCCAATATTTTAAATAGTTGTACCCCATAGAGTGATTCTTTACATTTAGTTTCCAACCGTCCGCGTCGCGTCGTTGGTACGGTAGTATTGCCACACCAAGTATTTAAAAATCGTTTAATCATAAACAATTAATATCAAGAATATTTACAAAAATATTTGAAATAATCACAATAGCCAATTGATAATGCTGTAGTTTAGAATCTCGTAATCCTTTAGCATAAACCATTTAATCTATATATTAATACGTGATAAAAAAAAACTTTGGACCCCTTTTTACGAAAATTGCGCGGACGCAGGAGCATAGAGTTAGGCACACTTATTGTTTATGTGTTGGAGAAGTGCAGAACGCTAACATTTTTCAATAATAATGCTTATAAAATACATTAAATCAATAAAATATAAAACATTACCCAAACTACCACGCATTTGACACACACAAACTAATATATTGATGATAACGGTAAAAGATCACAGATGGCGCACTAAAAAGTTTGGAAACAAAGTAGTTGGTCTTGAGAAATGAAGATGGCGTTCTTATGAACAATATATTAAAATTTATCATTGTCGAATTTCGACCAATGGGCAACCACTAGTATATGTAATTTGATATTTTTTCAAAAACATTTATAACATTAAGATACTTGGTACTTTATGTAAGCACACAATCAGCAAACAAGCACACTGCTCTCCTGATGGTAAGAGATAATTGTTGCCTAGAGGCAATAAACATTTTACAGGTGCGTCGTTGTCCTGTGGGCTGGATGTTAAGCCTATTATTGTGCAAGTCTACCGGCTACCCCACCTCTAGGGCCGGCTTTATAGATTTATTGAAGAGTATTATTTATTCAACTTGAACTTTATGCTGTGTCATATCAAAATCATTCTAACCGAATTAGTTATACCTTCGATTGAAGTAAAATCTCAGACGTTGATAGGCTCCGAGTATAAGCTAGTTCATTTTACCATAGTAAGTCACATTATCAGTTCATAAATAAGTACATATAGTTCATATTATCATCATAAAATTGTGATTAGTAAAATAAAATATTAGTATTTGTTGCTTTGTTGTTGCTTTGCAACTGCGGTGCTTCTTTCTTCTTGACCATTTTAATGATCAAAAACACTGCAGTTTTACTATTAAGAGTCAAATAGTTAAAATTCCCACATTTTCTAAATGCGTTCCTGCCATCTTTGCCCGTTTCAATAAAAAAGGTTAAAAAATATGCTCCAAATGATTTACGGTCGCCTCCACAATTGCCAAGGTACGTCATTTCATCGTTGATAAAATTTTTATGTAGATTGGGTACCGTATTGAATATCAAGGGCTTACTATTTTATGCCCGCCGAGTATTTTACAGACATTCGAAATAAATATGGTAATCTCGGGGTTCTCGGTTCTTCTCCGAGGATACCTTTACAGGGAAATGTTTAGCTTTAGTATAAATTCTATATTAAAATTTTACTGTGATATAGTAATCGAAAAAAAACAATGATCAAAATAAGAAGATGCGTTTTATACACAATGATCCACTGTATAAACTTGTCCGTTAGTCGTTACATATTGAATTAAAAGCAGTTTTGAGAATAGGACACGCAATTAAAGCGCATCTTATAAGAGTTTTTTTTATATGATGAAATAGCGAACAAGTATAGGCACTCTTGAAGGTAAGAGACAACCGTGTCCTATATACACCGCAGATGTTGTCCGTGCGTCACTGCCCTGTGGTCGGAAAGTCAGGCCTATTCTGCAGGTGTACCGGCTACTTTACTCACCAAAACCTCTCCCCACTATTCGCCAATTTCATTAACAACGTACCTATCCAATAAAAGATAAAGCTTTGCTACAGGTTAGTTACCAAGTAACTACTGTTATTCTCCAATCTATATACACTTATAATCTTATATATTATATAAAATTCTCGTGTCACATTGTTCGTTCGCGTACTTCTACGAAAGAACTTGACCGATTCTCGTGATCTGGGAAAGTCTGAGAATCGGCCGACATCTATTTTTCATACTTATAAAGTGATAAGCGTGCCCCCACCAATTTTTGGAACGAAGTTCCTTATTGCGCGTTGTGAAAGGAGGCTAGACGGGAAAAATTCTTACGAAAAAGTTGTCACGACACTTTTTGCTATAGTAAGCTATTTAATTCCCCCTGGGATTCTGACTAGTGCAGACGTGTTTTTGATAAATTACAGTCAAATAAATCTTGTAAACGAAATTAAATAGCTGTAATTAAATAGTGTTAAAAAAAACATCATAAGAGTTGGTGAAGTCATATAATGACTAATAACAGTGAACGTCGAAACGTGAATTGCGAGAGATCTGTCTTCTACTTATTCCTGTGGACTGATTTAAAATGCCGCGTACGCCACCGTCCACGCTAGCACGCCCAGTTGAAATTACAGATATTTCTTTTTATTTTTCTTTCATGTTTCTCTGTCTGTCTCTCTCTATAAGAGAGATAGAGATAGAGATTACTAGAGATTGATAGAGATTGAGAGAGAGAGAGGGGAAAAAAAACAAAAAAACATCATAAGAGTTGGTGAAGTCATATAATAACTAATAACAGTGAACGTCGAAACGTGAATCGCGAGAGATCTGTCTTCTACTTATTTCTGTGGACTGATTTAAAATGCCGCGTACGCTACCGTCCACGCCAGCACGCCCAGTTGAAATTACAGTTATTTTTTTTTCATGTTTCTCTGTCTGTCTCTCTCTATAAGAGAGATAGAGATAGAGATTACTAGAGATTGATAGAGAATGAGAGAGAAAGGGGGGAGAGAGAACTTCGTTCCATCCGTGTGTCCCTTGACACCTCTCAACTTTTTTTTTACTAAAAACACTTTAAAAATATAGCAGAACAACGTCTGCCTGGTCAGCTAGTATATTTATAAAAGAAAGTCGTGTTAGTTACAGTATCTATAATTCAAGAACAGCTGAATCTATTTGTCTGAAATTTGATATGTAGGTAACTTTTTTTTATGATATTGGAAGGCAAACAAGCAGACGGATTACCTGATCTTAAGAAATTCAAGCCGCCTAGAGACACCAAAGGTGGTAATGGTGCGTTGCCAACCTGAAGCCGGGATGTTAGGCCTCGAGCAAAAGTATGAAGATGGCGTTCCTCAACAAGATATTAAAATTTATTATGGTCGAATTTCGACCAATGGGCGACCACTAGTTATAATAAAATTATAAATATCTTGTATGACATATTGAAGAAATACCTATTATTGTCGCTGTAATTGAAAAAAATATTTACCTACTCTTCGGGCGAATGTTGGCCGTATCTATATTTGAGTACTTTTTTTTAATGTAAGAATATCGGCTTTCTTGTTTGTAAGAGATAACATCATAGATGTTATAGGTGCGTTATTTTCCTGTGGCAGAGATGTTAGGCTTATTGTGCAAGTCTATCAGCTATCTAACCCTTCAGACTGTAACATGACAGAGTCATTACGGCTGTAGGAATAGGTAGGGCTGTGGATTCCTACCTGGCTTATTTGCTGCATATCACATTACCACAGGTGATGACTTAGTTAACCAGTTCTCGCCTCTTATAATCTGCTTAGTAGAAAGGCAGATTTTACTAGTCTACTCAGCGTACCTGGACGAATACAGCGAAACAACATTTTACTTTGTTAATGATAAAAGAAATGAATAATAAAAATATTTCAAACGTCCAAATATACTCGTAGTTCACAAATAAAGCTTAAATAAAATATATTAATATTCCAACATAATTCTATTGTTTCAATTTAGTAGGTGATACGTTAAATCCTAAATTATATGAAGTGGTTATATCATCATAAAACACAAATAACATTGCGTAATTTCACGAGCTGTGCCGCTCCACAAACCGAAAACCGAGACAATGAGCGGGCGGTTTATTTGTTCACCTCGACGCGAAAGCTATCGGTTATTACAAATGCCGCCTTGCGACTAAACCTAGTTTGGTTGTCAAATATTTGAGCACATTTTGGTTTTTTTGTAAATTAAATCCACTGATTGGCTCTGTATCATTTGTTTTGTTAAGTTGATTCGTTCTATAACCGATGCCCGAAAAACGAAAATGTATTTTTATACACTTGTAGGGTTTTATACGGAATAAGACAGCGTATAATTATACGGTTCTATAGATGTTAACTGTAGTAACTGTGGCCTATAGACACTATAGATGCTATATGTGAGTTTCTCTCCAGTGGATAGGATGTACCTAAGACCTGTAAGTCCCACCCTACGCTGACAAGTCGCTATGATTCTGATATTTATATTTTAATTAGGTTAAAGCACCTTATTATAGGCGTTTAATCCTTAGTTACGTCAGCCAGTAATGACATTCTATAATCACAGTGAAAACACTGTTAGTGTAAATTGTGAACAGCAAAATAATACCGTTTTTTCATAACATTTTAGGTTAGATAAAATTTATATTTCGCAGCATTAGGTGCATCATTTATATTCTCAAGCTAAAATAATCTATTACATCCTACACTTAATATCTCACGAATAAATTCGAAGGCAGTAATTATTGATATTCATTTAAAAAACTGACTCGGTTTTGCGGTTTTATATGTTTACAACACTTCTACATGAAAACAAGTGGTATTAGTGGTTATTAGTAATTACAAATGATAAATGTTTCATTAAAGGCAGATATATCAAACAGAATTATTTTTTTACTAAAATAAAGGCTATTTAGTAGTACAACATAAATGTTATAGTAGAACAACGTGTTTGTAAAATAATGTGTAACGTGTAATTTTTTTCTGTATTGACTATAAAAATAATTCAACGCGTATTCAGTCTTGTGCGGTTTATTACTGCATTTATGACAGGTTATAAAGTAACTTGCATTGAAAGCGACTCTGCTGGGGAGCATGCTCTACACCAGACTTATCTGCAATTCGTGCGTGGAAATCAAAAAAAGCTGTTATGTTAAATATCATTATCAAATTGTTGCTTTAGTTATTTTCATTTATTTGAATTTATATAGAAATATTCACTAGCAAAATGTCTTAAATAAATGTGTCTTTCTTCATATATGGTATAAATTATATATGTTTTTTTTATTTTGTCTTCTATTAGTCACTTTCAATGTAAATTATTTAATAATCTACAGGATCTATTTAATAATAATCGATATACACGTGAGATATACCGTATTTTAAAATAAAATTCTTCGATATTTATCTGCTTGACCATTTTGTTGTAGAGCATTGTATTAGCAAAGAAACTTTGGTAGATCTATCACTACCTTTAGATGGGTTTAGTTGGCTGTAAGTCACAAAATATAAATTCTTTATGCAGAGTTTATATTGCTTCACTACAACGTAAAGATGTTGATGTTGCAAAACTTAATTTTTTACCTAACCTAAATTTTAAAATTTAGCAGCTTTATTTTTTAGGCTGGATTGGAATAAATTTTGGTAGCATTTTTACTTCTGTATTTTGTATCCTTTTGTGTGAAATAAAGTATTAAATAAATAAAAATGAAGTTTACGTGTGTACTTTTTATGAGTTTGCTTACGTAATATAATTTTTATGTTACGAAAACACGTTCCATGAAAATGAAGGAATCAAACCGAACGTGACATTTAAGATATCAGACAACAGGAAGTTTCCTTGATAATACGAGCGGACAAAGGAAATGAAAGCCGTAAGTTGGCACCAGTTCGTTACACCAGCTCTATCATGGCGTGTGTTACGACCAATCGAATTTGAGTACAAATAAAACTGGCAACCCTGTTTATTCAGATACATGTAACATGGAGCATAGAAATGGAGGGATGTGATAAATACGTTCTCAGGATTTCTAATCAGAACATAAGTTACGATTTCGAATAATATATTTCAAAAAATAAAATTATTTGCTTTAATTCTTTTCTTCACAGTAAAGTTATAATTCGCCTAACTGATAATTAAAATTAAATATTGGAAGCCATTAACGTAGGTATTGTCATAAACAATAATATAGATACTTATGTAAAATTATCATATCCGTCATATAAATGTTAATTTTAATAGTTCGCATTGAAACACAAACCATGTTTCTACATAAAAATAAACAATCGTTTAACACACGTTTTACGAAACATTGTCTAAAGTTAAATTCTCAACCAATAATAGGTTATTATCCTCTTGTAGCAAGTCATTGGTTGGAAGTCAATTAAAACGTTGTTTATTTAAACATGCGTCTAAATTTCAAACATGTGAATATTGTTTCCAATCAATTCTTCGTCGTCTATGAAATTTACGGAAAATCGGAAAATTTACGGAAAAGTGCTTCTAGGACTCACGGGACCTTCAGAGCAGTACCCACAATCTTCTTTCCTAAAAAAACGACTAGCCGAAGACACTTAGTCTCTCAATGTGATAGGTATAATAATAATAATAGGCAAGCCTATCGCCAACCGGAAACAAATTCATCCATTCCCGGGCAACGTTTTTTTATTTGAAAACTGAAAAAAACACTTATTCTTTATATGTTACCAGACCGAGAAACCAAACGACCCGGTGAGGTCCCAGCTCATTAAGTCAAGTCCTACACCGGCTACTAGATAGTATCTACTAGTTAATCAAGTAATATCATAACAACTGCTATAAGAACAAATTAAAATAAAAGGAAATGAAGAATTTAGTCACATCTTTTATAAAGTACATATTCATAAATAAACACCTTTTTAAATAAAATGCACATCTCACAGGATTTGAACTTGCACCCTTTCATCTTTCGCTCTTCTAAAACATTAGATCTCCTGAATATTCAAATCCTATGGTGATTTTTTAAAATAACTCCTTTCTTATCTATCGCGATATTAAAAAAAATAATACAGTTAAACTTTGTAAAGTAGCTTCCTAAATTTCGAAAGATAAAAGAAGATTCTCCTAAACATTTTCATTTTGATGACACATAAAATTGTCCATAACTTCTCCACATTTTTATACTCCTTACAACTCCCCCAGAGACGACGTAAAGTCAAGTGGATATAAAAGATGGACCCACCCTAGTCATCTCCGAGGGACATCATATGAAAACATGATTTCCCCGTAGTTCGTCGGAAACCTTGTCCCAATAAAAGCTCATATTGTATATTGACTTCGTGTACTCGTACCTATCTGGGTAAGGACAATTTTCGAATTGCATAGATTTCATTTACAATATAGGATTTATTATATAATACTTATGATTTAGTTTTATTTAGAATGTAGATTCTTAACACTCACTAACAGTTTTTTAGGTGCCAGAAAGCCTAGATATTAATTAAAATTGCACTTCTACTAGGTAAATAATGTAGATGAATGATTTGTTTTTTTAAAAGGCTTTACAAGTATTACTTTAACCGATTAAGGTAACATAAACATATCTATTATTTTTCTCTTAGACGTGTTTTATATTATGCGACAATTTTTAGTAGGTATTACGATAAGAGCTACGATATCATTGCCAATAAGAGAAAAGAAAAATAACTTGTATTTTTTTCAGAATCCGCTAGAAGTTTTCACGCGTTTAACCACACGTTCCGAAAAATTGTTGTGATATTTTAAGACATAAACAAGAAAATAAATAATAAAATACATATATACATGGAAAAGATAATATTCCATTTGGCGTGAATGTAAATACAATAGTAAACTTAAGATCTGTTTTCTAAACACAGTTGCGACTTGCGTCTCGCAGTGCTTGCGTCGAGGGATCACCACTTGACACGTCGTACAGTCCCAATACAACACGGATAAAGCGCTGTATTTTTCAATCCTGAGCCCCGACGCACTGGGACAAGGATCTTTTGTATTTATCATGTACTTTCTTTAAATACACATAAGTCAACTAATTTTATGGATGATTTAAGCGAAGTAAACCTGCAAAAAACCGACTCCAATTTCCGGTTGGCGATAGGCGTGCCACCTATCATATTGTGGGACTTAGTGTCTTCAGCTAATCGTGGGTGCCCTGGTTGTGCCTCTGCCTACCTCTTCGGGGATATGAGCTTGAAGATACTATACTATACTACTACTACTATATATAATTTCCATTATCATACCATAAGGTACCAAAAAATAATGCATTATAGAATATAACCCAAAAACCACTTCGCAAATCTTTTATATTATATAAGAAACAATCTCTGAATTACGACCTATCTTACGAAAAAAGTACTCTTTAACTCCATTCGTTATTGACCGAGTAATCACATAACAAATACACAAAAAACACAGATGATTTGGTAATCTTTGAAGTCGGTCAAAAATGTACGTGCCCGGAGACACACGTACATTTTTGACTGACTTCAAATATACGTGGGTCCCCGCGAAGTAAAACTATTATATTTATTTCTTTATCGAAAACTACTTTTGATGAAATGTGCCCGGAGTCACACGTACATTTTTGACTGACTTCAAATATACATGGGTCCCCGCGAAGTAAAACCATTATATTTATTTCTTTATCGAAAACTACTTTTGATGAAATATTGGGTTAATAGCTCTTTGATGCAAGGACACGTGGTCGTTTAACATGCAACTGAACGTGGTTACTTGGTACATTTTTATTAATGCTTCAATAATAACATAAGTAAAGCTTGTTAAAGTAGTTGTAAGGTAAATGCATAATTCAAAAATATTTTTGGTCTACATCCATTGCATGATGGATGTAAAACTATAATATTTTACAAAATATAGGTAGGTTACCTATACCCTATATCAGTAATAATAAGTCGTTCAAATAATAAAAATACATTATTAAGTTTATATCATATACTACATATCGGACCTTGTTAAAACATACTACCTCTGAAACATGACCTAGCTTATAAACAAATCATCAAAATCAATACATGGGAGACTAAAATACAAAATATACAAAAACAAATATGAAATATAAGCACACACAGTCAAATTGAAACCTTCATTTTTGAAGTCCCTCAAAAAGAAGCCAGTTTGAACTCATCAGTATTATATATCATTATAAAATTACTATTAAAATACTAGTATGTACTATTATGTGTATTATTTAAATACTAATCAAAATCAATAAATGATTGGCTGAAAATTCACGTAACAAATACGGAATATAAGCACACACAGTCGAATCGATCCTTTCCTTTTTGGAGTCCTACACAAATGAGCCATTTTGAATGCGTCATATTAGTATTTCAATTGTAATTTTATAATGCTATACCGATGGGTACGTATAAATAAACATATTCTTACGGCCACGAGAAAAGCAGAAATCATTCACGGATAATAAACACCCATTTCTGGCGTGCGTCCCCTCAGTTATTGCTGCGGGTTAGGATTATTGGCAAATTGTTCCGTTCGCATTCCGGAGCGACCCGTACGTGAAATATTAAGCAGACACTTAGCTATTTCACTTAAAGTCAGCTATGTTCTCATACTTCTAATATACTTTAAGTTCAGTGTTATTTGAAGTAGAAATTATTATCAAAACTTGCGTTGTCTAAAATATACATATATTTCAATCATCAAACAAGTTTTTTTTGTTATAAGGCAACGAATAAGCACACCTGGTGGTAAGAGATTACCGTCTCTATCGTGGCGTGTATCATTGCTCTGGATACAGCATTTTAGGCTTTTAATTGTGCAACCACCACCTCCTACCTGCATAATTATATGATTATGTTATTTTTGCTATAGGATAGGATAGGTAAAGTATCTTCACGCCCATATCCCCGAAGAGGTAGGCAGAGGCTCAACTAGGGCACCCACGACTAGCCGAAGACACTAAGTCCCTCAATGATAGATGGCAAGCCTATCGCCAACCGGGCACATTTCCAATCCCGAGCAACATTTTTTTTATTAGAAAATTGGATAAACCCAATTTCCTTTTTGTTGCCCGACCCGGGATTCAGAATCAGAATCAGAAAAATCTTTATTCGCAACGTATTTTTATTTTTAGCACTTGCCCTGTGCTTGGGATAAATTTCTATAAATTTTAAAAAAAGAAAAAAATTCGCCCCAGACAGGATTTGAACCTGTAACCTTTCGTCTCAAGCCGACGAATGCTCTAACCAATTGAGATACTGAGGATTCAAGTCCCGTGGCGAAATTTTTAATTCCTTTCTAACCCGTTAACGCGGGTAGTTATGTCCTATAGATACACAATTCTGAGTACCCACCAAATGAGTTCATCATTACAGATGAAATTCACATTTTAGAATGGCCATAACTTTCGTTTTTCGCAACGTATTTTTATTTTTTAGCACTTGCCCTGTGCTTGGGATAAATTTCTATAAATTTTAAAGAAAGCAAAAAGCATTCGTCGGCTTGAGACGAAAGGTTACAGGTTCAAATCCTGTCTGGGGCGAAATTTTTTCTTTCTTTAAAATTTATAGAAAAAAAAATCTTTATTTACTTGAACCATACAAGTGGTATTTGTGCGCGTCGACATTTTTTTAAACTAGCACCGAATTGGAATCGCGGCCACACACTGAGAAGATCCGGCGAAAGAAACTCAGCGGACTTGTCTTTTTTCAATAATAATAATTACAATATAGACTAGATTAAAAATATAAATTACAATCTTACTTTAACTTAAATAAAAGGTACAACAAATCACATTACAAATTTTAGTGGGAGATTGAAAACTCTATCCCCAAGCACCTAGAACCCGGGACCTCATGTAGTCAAGTCCAACAACTGAACCGCTAGACCACAGAGGCGATAGGTAAATCAGTAATACCAGGGCAAGTTCCTTTTCACTACTCTATCACCAGTGGCCTGTATTTTTTATTCACCTCTTCTAAGCTGGGAGAAAGACTATTCTACATGAGGGCTATTCTACATTCTACTACTTAACTCTTCGATCCGGCGAAAGGAGAATTTACTAACTCGATAAAAAAATGAAAAGTGAGTTTAACATTCCTCGCCAGTCTTAATGGCATCCGTTTTAGACAAAAGAAATGAACAAGACTTTGCCATTGAACATATGTTCTTAATTCTTTTTTTTTTAATGTAACTGTTTTTTAATTGGTAGGCAAACAAGGCGGACTTACTGATGGTTAAAAATAAACGTCGTCTATAAATACCAATGGTGGCAATTGTGCGTTGTCCACCGAAAGAGGAAGAGACGATTAAGTAATTTTAAAGGCTACCTAGAACCTACACCTTCACCTTCAGACTGGTTTATGTCCGAGTCAGAAACTGATGTAAGTTAGAAAGAAAAAAAGAGTTTTTGATTATGGAAATAAAAACGTTATAAGTGTAGATATACTCAGAAAGAATAAGTGCTTGACTGTTTTTTTGGTCTAAGAATTAATGTCTATTTTTTAAAAAGTAGTCTTTATTTATGATTTTTTTTATTTAAGACTACAATCCCTTGTATTTTGTATATCTTATTGACCGCACCAAATAAATACAATCTCTTACTTTGGGATTAGTTTCAATTTGTGTAACTTGTCAAAGGATATTTATTTATAGTCTAAGATCCGAAGTTAAGTCACCTACATCGAGCTGATAAGATGAAACCGGTCTTATAGTAAATTTAGTATATCAGAAAATATGTTAAAAATGGGTTGCCTAAAAATCCTAGACAATTGTTTTTTTTTATTTTTTAAAATGTTTTTATTCATTAGTTGGTGCAATATTAAGATTTTATCCCAACTTAAAGTAGGTATAAGATGAAGTTGCAGAATTTGGCTTGCCTGTTATTTATCTGGATTACCAGGTATAAACAGATAATTGTCGATGCCAGTTACTTTCACGGGATCAGATAAAAGAAAAAAAACAATATCAACATCTGTGCAGTTTTATTACAATTTTTATTACAATTCAAGTTAATGTATAGGGTTGCCTGAAAAAAAATTGGAAACATGAAAAACATTTTTTTATAATTAAAAATATTCTGTCCAGGATTTGTTTAGGCAACCACCTTTAATAAGATCGCTAATATGCTTACTTGATTATAAAATATGTTTGATTCAATTATTATCAGCTCGGTGTAATTCGATATAGGTTTGGATCTTCTACTTTTATTTGTTTAAAAAGTATAGTTATGCTTTTGTAAATTGGACAAAATAGTTTACTGTTAAACTTCTAGCCGTCTGTTTATAAACTACTTGGCCAGATAAAGATTAAAATGTTCAATGTATTAACAGGAAACGGATGATATAGATTTCTATAAATTTTAAAGAAAGAAAAAATTTCGCCCCAGACAGGATTTGAACCTGTAACCTTTCGTCTCAAGCCGACGAATGCTCTAACCAATTGAGCTACTGAGGATTCAAGTCCCGTGGCGAAATTTTTAATTCCTTTCTAACCCGTTAACGCGGGTAGTTATGTCCTATAGATACACAATTCTGAGTACCCACCAAATGAGTTCGTCATTACAGATTGCTCAATTGGTTAGAGCATTCGTCGGCTTGAGACGAAAGGGTACAGGTTCAAATCCTGTCTGGGGCGAAATTTTTTCTTTCTTTAAAATTTATAGAAATTTATCCCAAGCACAGGGCAAGTGCTAAAAAATAAAAATACGTTGCGAAAAACGAAAGTTATGGCCATTCTAAAATGTGAATTTCATCTGAATCTCGAATTTGATCTGGTTTCAGATGATCTGCTGTGGAGAAAGTTGAGGAGCGCGGGTGTGCCAGTGGAATTCCTTCTGAAATACTGGTATTGTAACCAGCGAAACCAGGTAAGATGGGTCGGTGCTTTATCGGAGGAATACAGGTTGGAATTTGGTGTGAGGCATGGCGGATTGAGCTCACCTCTCCTGTTCAACCTACATGTGAACCAACTGGTTGAATGGCTGAGCGGCACACATGTCAGCTGCCATATCGATGGCGTATATGTCAACAATTTAAGCTATGCAGACAACATGGTGCTCCTTAGTCCTTTAACAGCTGCGCTGAAGAAACTGTTACGTATATGTGAGACATACGCGGAGGTACATGGTTTAATGTATAACTCGAAGAAGAGTGAAATTCTTATATTTAGGGCACCGAAACAACAGCCGCGCTATGTGCCACCTGTATGTCTTAATAATGTACATTTAAAGGTCGTGAAGAGATTTCAGTACCTAGGCCATATCGTCACAAGCGACCTAAGAGATGACGAGGATATTGGAGGTGAGGGGTAATATGCTTACCCGCAGATTCGCAAGGTGCACTGCAGATGTGAAAGTCACTTTATGTAAAGCATTATGTCAGTCTTTCTACACCGGTGGACTGTGGGTGTTATATACGCAACGCGACTACGATGCCCTACGAGTTCAGGATAACAATGCCATTAGGATTCTGTTGGGGCTGCCGTGGCGCTACAGCGCCTCAAAAATGTTTGCAGATGAGCGTACGGATGACATCTTTGCTTTGATGCGTAAAAAAGTCACATATCTGCTACAGCGCCTGCGTACCAGCGACAACAGTATTCTAGGGACGATTGCTGCCAGGCCCGACAACTCTATTCAACTTACTGATACAGACTGCAGTAGGGCTAATTAAGTAGGTCATTTAATTAATAATGAATGTGATCTAACAATACTATCCTGTTGCTATCCTATAGCCGGGATGTTAGGCCTGTTGCGCAACTATACATGCTACCCTACTCTCTAGACCGGAACATGACGGAGATATTGTGGCGGTAGGAATAGGTAAGGCGGTGGATCCCTACCGGGGTAAGTTGCTACACACCACTCCACTACCTGTGAAAAATAAATATCATGTATAGGTATATTCAACCTGAGGCTGGTACGTAGTTAGCTACCTTACCTACCAAACGGGAACGTGACTGTACCGAGCACTAAAATTGCAGTAAAAGTAATTGGTAAAAGATGATATTGATTTGAACGAGTGAAAATGATTTAGTAGTATGGTCATAAAAAAATATTTTCTTTGAATTTTATAAGAACGGTAGACTGCGATTCTCAGTAGCTAAAGTGTTCTCTGAACTGATTTAACTCCTACGCTATATTTTTCTGCAATAGTTTTTGCACTACAATCAAATAAAAGTAGTTTCAATCTTATGTAAAAACGACTAACTACTAGTTAACTACTTTATACCCATGATCTAAATTATTTACAAAAAAAAAAACGATGTATTGTTTCTATGCGTTAGATAGTTAGAGTCAGTTTTAAAAATAACAGTTCGATAGGTAGGTACATATTCGGCTTTTAATGTCGAACATTACTGAAACCGTGTTCCCACATTATTTATACTATTATATATGTATATGTACAAATATATTTATTAATTTATGGTCACATTTTACATTTAAGTTTTTTTATATATATAATGTATTATTTTGAAAGGACCGGCCAAATTTTAATGTAAGGGGCTAAAAGTTTAAATGGTAACGTATTTTGAATATAATTTTCAAATTTTTACATTTATTTTTATTTACATTCATTTAAGACAGTCCGCAAAAATGCTTCACCTGTCACGATTTTTTTTTATGATATTGGAAGGCAAACATGCAGACGGATTTTCTGATGGCCTAGAGCAAAAGTAACTTTACCAGCTTCTTTACCCTCCTAACGGGAATAAGTCAACGGCAAGCATTGACGTTATTGCAGCAGGAATAGGTAAGGCGGGTGTAACAATCCGAGCGAGTCGCTGCGAGACTCTACCACTTAGTAAGAAGTCACGGTGCTGGTGAAGGTAAGCATATGCTCGCCTTTTATGAGCTACCTGGCAGGAAGGCAGATGGTCTATTCTACTAAGGCGCCTGGACCAACAAGGAGAAAACGTGCCTAAAACTAGCCATGACTTCACCAGCCTGCGAATGCTACTGCAGTCCGTGGAAACCAGTTTTATACTTTGTTTACGTTATAACCATGCAACTTGAATTTTTGCGTTGGATGAAAAAAATACATTTTTTTAATTTTTTTATTACCTTATAGATCGAAAGTGTTAACAATTTCGAATCGTTTGTAAAATTTGACTGGTACTTTCAATGACAACCTGTATAAGAGGAGGCTAACGATCAAGTGAGTTACTTGATGGAAAGTGATCATCGTCGACCACGGACATTCATTATTAATAGTCAAAAACAATCATAAGTATCTGAATATATACATGTATGTGATAACTATGTAATCCAAAAGGAATTCTGAAATCTACTTACGGAGAAGTAAATACAAAAATAAATTGTTTTCCATTCCATTCGATAACTATTTGACCAAACCACCGTCTGATAATCCACCGTTTTATGATAGCGTTGTTTATTTAGGTGTATTAGCAAAGCAAAATTCTATTTCGGCAATATCACAATGGAGAAATACGAAGTTTTCGCCTTAAATTTAAATCTTACTGTGTTGTTGAATTTTGGAAAGAGCCTTAAGTGTTTAATACGCTGCTGAATAGATCTTTAGAAGTGGGTGTAGGATTCTCCGAACCGAGATTTGTATTGACTTGCGAAATTACTCTGTTTACATTTTCTTGTCTTTCTTCTAAAATATATACTCGTATAAAATTTAAGTTCCATTTGCGTCTTGTTTTCTATTCACTCTTTCAAGTAATATGAAGCTATTTTTTTTTTAAAAATTTAGTAAATTGATACAATTATTTAGTTCTATTCCAGCCTTTTTCTGCTCTGCTCTCTCTCAAAATCATGTGAAAATCCTTACTTTTACAACATTTTGGTAAATTTTTAAAATTGTTTAAAATAGGTTCTAGGTTAGGTATTTTTATACAATTTATTTACCTATCAATTTAAACACAACAACGGCACATATTGAAGTTGAACTCCTAAAAATAATATGAAAGCGAAAAAGTATGTTTGTGTGTATATTCTTTTTTAAGCCAAAACGATTTAACATGGTTACACATAAAAATATCTCGGAGGACACATGTTAAAGTCAATTAACTTGAAATAGGTAATTTTTATGTATGTATAAGTATTCTACATATCTTAATTATTTGTAATGTTAGGTATCATCCTAAAGTCCACCCAAAGAGACGTAGCCAAAACGGATATAGAGTTTTAGTTGGTGATATAGTGTTGGAGCAAGTGAATGAAATTGTATATCTTGGTTGTGCTTTTAGCAGGGTTGAAAGGTACACCACGGAGGTAGAGAGGAGAGTGTGTGCAGGGAATAGTGTGAATGGAGCGCTGGGTAAGCTATTTCAAAGCGAGGCTTTGAGTCAAACTGCCAGACTCACTTTGCATAATTCTGGGCTTATTCCAACGTTATTTTATGGAAGTAAGAGTTTATTATATCAGAAAAAAGCATCGTAGTACGATAAATGCGGTCAAAACTTAAGTGCTACTGAATGTCTGTGGTGTAACGCTTTCCGACCGCATTCGTAACAGAGAAAGAGTTGTATTGAAAGAAAGTGTTGGTGTTAAAATGAGAAAGGGCATGTTCTGTTGGTACGGTCATGTGGAAAGAATGACAGTTGAAAGATTGAAAAAGCAGATATCCAATGCGAATATGGATGGATAAGGGTACCCGGGAGACCAAGGTTGACATTCCACGATCAGTTAGGAGATAGTTTCGGACGTTGGATAAATAATATGTGATACACAAACAAATAAAACATATTAAATTAATACACACAAACGAAGAATCCTCAGTACTCTTAGCTTATTATTTTACAATTTTAATACACTACCTAGCAATTTCTCTGTGCAATAGTTCGTAATTTATTCTTTAGCATAGCCTCAAGCCCAAGACCCAGGAACAAGTAGACAGCTGTTACTACTTATGCAGTGTCGGCGCTTTCATCTTACTGGGGTAGAGTGAAATTCTCACCAGACGCACTTTAGTTGGTGCTTCTACTTTTTATAAATTGAAATACAGTTTTATATAATATACCTATTATGAGTATAAATTATAATTATTTTCTTTTAAATGAAAATTATTATAGATTTTCAGAAAATACTGCCGCTCACCTGATTTCACCTGATTGACCGAAGATGGAATTATATTAAGCTACAAATGGTAGCTATTGTGTTAAAATAATAAAAAAGTGTCATCCAATAAACCATGTCCCAACCTATTGTAATATTAAAAAGGAAAAACCAATACGAAAAGCTGTTTCAGCGAAACACCAGAGATAAGAGGCCTAAAATTTTGTGCTGACGCGGTGACAGTGTATTTCAGCAAGCCACCATTTTGTATATTATCTAGTGCTACAAATTACACCGGATGTCCCACGGAGGAGAAATGAAAATTGAGATACTGAGGAGGCATTGTTCCGTGAAAATATATCTTCTTGATATTCTCAGGGCGCAGGACAATCGGCGGCGCTGGGATATTTTGATAACGCTTATACATCTTGCAAATATCAAAGCGATTGTGCTCAGTCTTATACATCGGGATATTTTTAATCCTTGAGCTTTTGTTTAACTTTTTGTTATATAGACAAACATATATAGACAGACGGTTTACCTGAGATACTTCGTCTAAAGACACTGAAGATGTTACGGTGCATTAGTGTTAGGATTCTTAAGAAATTGAAATTTTCCGGCTACCTTTTGGGTTCCGCAAAATATTTTTTCACGTATAAAGTGAATGAACGAAAACGAATAAAAACCGGCCAAGTGCAAGTCGAACTCGCGCATGTACGGGACCTTTGTAATACTTACTTTATTTTTATTTAATTATTTATTTTGAAAAGTAATCTACAAGTAAATACTGAATATTCTGTGAAAATTTTAAGCAGTCTACCTGTTACCGTTTTACTATTGAGCATAAAATACGAAAAAAACACGTTTATTGTTTGAGGACCCGTAATGTTTAATCTTTTAATTTTTAGTATTTGTTGTTACAGCGGCCATGTAAATACATAATTTGTGAAAATTTCAGCTTTCTAGCTATCACGGTTTATGAGATACAGCCTGGAGATAGACAGACAGCGGAGATACTAATAATAGGGCCCGTTTTTACCCTTTGGGTAAGGAACCCTAAGACATTTTTACATTTATAAAAAGTTAAAAAAGTATATATTCCTAACCTAGTGTCAAGCCCACAAATACACCAAATAATACTAATTCTTATATTAATATGTACGTGATACTCACAATTTAATTTTACTTTATCAACAGATATTTAGGTCCATATAATCCATCCACGTGTAGTCCATGTGTAGGCGTATAGAGAAGTATAGGGACTAAAATACAACAGCTAGAAAAGTATTATTTGTTTTACGTTTTTACAAAAGTAAACTAAGTTCCAAGTATCAATCATCTGAAGGAAATATACATACATATCTTCACGCCAAGTCCCTTACGGGGTAGGCAGAGAGTATCGAGTGCCAGACCTCAAGATCCTGACAAACCTGTCTTGCTTCCTCCACATTCATAACCCTTTTCATACAAACACGCCGGTTTCGGAGACTCTTGACACCACCCTCGGATAATATCCGACTGATCTGATCTGATCGTGAAATGTCAGCCTTGGTCTCCCCGGGTCATCCTACATCCATCCACATTCGCATTGTATATCTGCTTTGTCAATCTTTCATCTGTCATTCTTTCCACATGACCGAACCAGCGGAGCATGCCCTTTCGCATTTTAACACCAACACTTTCTTTCAATCCCACTCTTTCTCGGATCTCACTATCACGAATGCGGTCAGCGAGCGTTACACCACAGATTTTCCGTAGTGCTCTCATTTCGTCCGCATTTATCCTACTTTCAAGCTCCTTCTGACATACCCAATTCTCACTTCCATACAGTAACGTTGGAATAAGCACAGAATTATGCAAAGCGAGTTTAGCTTTTTGACTCAAAACCTCGCTTTGGAATAGCTTACCCAACGCCCCATTCACACTATTCCCTGCACTCACTCTCCTCTCTACATCCGCGGTGTACCTTCCATCCCTGCTAAAAGCACAACCAAGATATACAATTTCATTCACTTGTTCCAGCACTACATCATCAACCAAAACTCTTACATCCGTTCTGGCTACGTCTCTTTGAAGGAAATATAAATAATTATAACGCTGTAAATTCCAATCTTTGCAATCAAATGAATAAGTACTGAGTATAGTTTAAAAACCATTATATCATATCTTGATTCTATTCGAAGAGAAGGGAAGGCATTGGATTTCAAACAGGCAATAATCTTTGTAATTGGTTCATCGTAATTTTCTCAGTACTGGTCGGGGTCAGCTGAGCCCTCACCATGAGTTTACGGCTTGTCAAGTTTACTATACACACTACCGTCTTTAAAAAATATTTGTGTGAAAACTATGAACAGCGCCTCTATTGGTAAATACTAAATATGCCATAGATTTCGACACGTAACTAACCGAACGTATACCAACTAATGGTAAAGACTCTGCTAGCTTTTTTGACGGTACCTAGTATCGATGAACGATAGTGTTGTACCAATTTTTTTTATGTCAGAGGTCGGCGAACAAGCACACAGCTCTCCTGGTGGTAAAAGATACCCGTGGTCTATAGACATCTTAGATGTTATAGGTGCGTCACTGTCCTAATGCCGGGGCCTTCCAGCCTATTGTGTTCTCACACAGTTACAGTCACTGTGGCGGTAGGAATATATAAGGTGGTGTATCCCATCCCGGGTAAGTTAGTGCACAGCACCCGAGCACTAGCTTTTATCAATTAAATATGATTGTTCCTAGAGCACTTGTATAATTCCTTAGAAAGTAGAGCTAGCAACCCTGAAATAGATCTGCTGCCTCTCTGCTGACATATTTTTAGAGGCGAACATGTAACATCTGACTAGGTACAGTTTTGCTGTGACTCGCCCGGATTGGTACCACCGCCTTACCTTTCGCCATAACGTCAGCACTTGCCGATAACGTGTTCTGGTCTGGAGGATAAGGTAGCCGGTAAGCTTCCTTTTGCTCGAGGCCCGGTCTCAGGTTGACAACTACCATCGCACGCACGTACCACTATCACGCTCGCATACGCTATACGCTACGCACCACTACCATCTTGGCTGTCTTTAGGCGGCGTGAATTTCTTACCATCACGAAATCCGTCTGCTGTTTGCCTTCCAATATTATAAAAAAATTGTAGCATTACTTTTAAGAGCACAGCACAGCGACAAACCTATAACATTACACTACCACTATGAGAGCCGTCAGTTTGATCGCTGTCTTCTCGCATATATTTAATAGGTAAACAATGTAGATATTATAGGTCAAACTGCAATGACTACTAAACGCTATGTTCCTGTCGACCAGCTCGTACTAGCAACAAAGCCTTACCTATTCTATCCACCATAAAGTTAGTGCTCGCTATTATCCTTTTTTCATTTAAAGGATAAGGTATTCCGTACACTTGCCTACTCAGGCAAGAAGTTTAACATCCCAGCCTTAGATGGGTAGTGCATCTTCCCCAACTTTAGTAACACTAATTAGTAGTTTGGTAGTATCTCAATCAGTCCACTTGTTTGTATCCCTGTCTAATAAATAAAAGATATTCACAATATTAC
>NJDC01007529.1:0-13924 GCA_002245475.1 Calephelis virginiensis
TTTCTTGACATATAGTACATGAAAACATTTGATTCTTGCCCATTTTGAAAGGAAACAATCCAGATTCCAGCATCTTCTCTGTCTCTTGTAGATCTAGTTTCTTTTTCACGGTGTATGACACTTTCCTTTTATTCTGCAATCTTTTTCTTCGTTTCGTTCTGTATTCGCTAGTTTCTTTTTTTATTAGTAAGTCATTGAGTACTGTAAGAAAAAAAGAAAAAATATTAATAAATTGCTATCAACTTCCAAGCTTTTCGTGGGGTAGACCTAACTCTAAGTACAACTACTTGGCATTAAGGTTAGCTTTTTAGTAGTCTTTGCGAATGAATGACTTATTTCAGTCTACTTCGCTTAACAATCACTTCTCTAAGTAACTAATTTTGAAATAGTTAATTTCATTTTATGCCTACTAAAAAATCGTTGCATTTATGTAAGACAACGTCCTAATGTACTTAGTTGTACATTATATAGTTTTGAGTAAGTCAAAACTCAAAAATACATTTTGCTAGCATGAAATAAATTATTTTCTATTTAATTTTATACAAGTTGTTTCGGAGAACTTCGTTCCACTCATTCAGTTTCTATAGGAAAAAAAACTTAGTTTTCGGATTTTCGTAGCAGTTGAATGAGATAAAAATTATACTATGTCCGTCTCCTGGCTCTAGGCTACCTCCCTGTCAATTTTTAGCCAAGTCATTCTTGAGTTATAAGTAGTGTAGCTAACACGACTTTTTTGTGATGGGACACCAAAGGTGGTAATGGTGCGTTGCCAATCTGAGGTCGGGATGTTAGGCCTCGAGCAAAAGTAAGTTTACCAGCTACCTTACCCTCCTAACCAGAACACGTCATGACATTATGGCGGCAGGAATAGGTAAGGCGGTGGTACCAATCCGGGTGAGTCGCTGCGAAACTCTACCATATAGTCAGATGTCACGGTGTTAGTGACGGTAAGACTATGCTCGCCTTTTACGAGCTGCCTGGCAGGAAGGCAGATAGTCGATTCTGTTCTTTCTCACCGAAAAATTTCTCCTACACCGAAAAAGGCTAAGGTCGTTTTGTCGACTAACAAAGTCATGGCTTCTGCTTTTTGGGATGCGAAGGGCATTATTTTTGTAGATTATTTACCGAAAGGTCAAACTATACATTCTAGTTATTATTGTAACCTTTTACAAAGACTCCGGGAAGAAGTAAAAGAAAAAAGGCCGGGAATGTTGCGTAAGAAAGTTTTGTTTCATCAAGACAATGCACGTGTTCACACTTTGGTTGAAACAATGTCTGTAATCCATGATTGTGGCTACGAATTGCTGCCCCACCCACCTTATTCGCCGGATTTAGCCCCCTCGGATTATCATTTATTTCCAAATTAAAAAAAAACACTTGGGTGGCTCGAAATTTTCGACCAAAGATGAGGTGATAGTCGCAGTAAACGACTATTTCGCCGACCTTCCGGAATCTTTTTTTTTCGAGGGGATAAACAAGTTGCAGGTCAGGTGGAAGAAGTGTGTTGAGCTAGATGGAGACTATGTCGAAAAATAAAAATAAATTTAGACCCACTTTTCTTTCATTTTCTTGGTCGGGCTTAGAACTTTTGGATCCACCGTCGTCGTACTTCAATAGTGTAAACAACCTTCAACACTGTTTATCCAACAAAAAACCTATAAAATCCAAGTAATGGTTTCTGGCTGATAATGGGATGTTTTACCCTACTTACAAATTATTATTTCTAAATTATGTACGAAAATTCAGTTTTTAAATCAGTCGACTTTTAGTCACATTTGAGATGTGTTAATTTTTTGTTTCTGACAACCACAAACATGCGTTACACGTACACCAGCCAAGAGTACCTACAGATGGCGTTGGCTTACCAGAGGCTGACCATAGTTTGATGCAAGCTCATCGTATTTACATGGAACGGTTTGGGCGGTAGCCAAGTAGTCGTACCATATTAGGCGCCGTGTAACGACACAGAGATTGGGGGACGTTGACACCGCGTAATGTAAACGCAGGTGCTGCGTTGTGGAGTTGGAAGAAGAGCTCCTCCATTTTTTTGTCGGCATCCTACTGCCAGAACAACGGATGCAGCGCACGTGTTTGGAATCTCCAACTCTCACGCGTGGAACATTTTGCGTACCATTCATTTCATTTTACTAGTGTGAAGAAATTGCAAGAACGTGACTACGAACCTCGAGTAGAATTTTGCAAGTGGCATTTGGAGCATCAACGACACATCTTGCGGACAGATGAAAGCACTTTTACCCGAAACGGGATATTAAACGCCCACAATTCTCACCACTGGTCTCCGACAAAGCCTAGGGTGACACGACCGGACCATTATCGAACAAGGTTCAGTGTGAATGTGTGGGCAGGGTTGGTAGGCGAGAAGATATTAGGACCTGTTTTCTTGGATCGAATGGATGCCGGGGGTTATCTTCAGCTGTTATTTAATCAAGTTGTGGATATGTTGGACGATCTCCCATTGAACGTGTATAAGGAACTTTCAACATGATGGTGCTCCCGCCCATTTTGGGCTAAATATTCGTGAGTACCTTTCCGAGTGGCGCGGCGAACGTTGGATAGTACGAGGGGGGCCAGTAGGTTGGCCTGCTAGATCACCAGACCTGATGCCGCTTGACTTTTTTTATGGGGTAGGTTCAGATTTGACTTATGGTGAAAGTGCACACGAAAAGGCGAAATATACGCTTTACATAAAGTGCAGACACATTAATTAGCGAGCTAGGTTGTGCATCGAACGAAATTGTGGATATGTACAACAGTTAGTGTAAATAATGTGAATAGGTATGGAAGTAGTCTTTAAAACATTATTGTAAATAAACTTGATTCTAATTTTTAAGCACGCCTAAATTAACTAATTATGTAATGTCATAATTATAAATAACGTTGTTATTTGTTTTGGTAATATACCTACTTACCTATAAATTTAATGTTCTATAGTCAAAGTTAATTTAGTCAGTCCAGAGCCTGCCAGCACCTTAATATTATCTATACAGTATTGTAACTCGGCCGTGTCCTTGAAATAAGTGCCTACAGAAGCGCGGTACGTAAGCATGAGATAGGGCTGTCTCTGTCGCCTACCAACAGCTACCTACCTATGTAGTTTTGAGATTGTAAATTTATTACTTTCATTTATTAGCACAGATAGGTACTTAGTAACAATTTAAAATATTAATATGATTACTAAAATACTTTGAAAGTTGAATAGAAAGTGTGCAATAAAAATGCAAGTGGTTTTTTTGATTGACAGATTTAATTAAAAAAACCATGATTATATATGTGACTTTATTACAAATCGGTATTATAAATTTGCGACCGAAAAATATTTGTGCCTTAACTGAGATGTACAAAATGCTTTGTTATTATATTTGAGTGTATAAAAAATCCGCATTCGAATATAAAGTGTGATGTAAAATTGTTTTGGGAAACATAGACAAGGAAGAGAAAAGGGAATATATTTTACTTAATTATAGATACCTGAAGCTACTTTACAATTTGTATGTTTAGTTTTAAGTGAAGCTCGGAATATAGCCTCCATTTTGTCTATGTATTTCACGACATCATCGCTGGGTACAATTAAAAAGTTTGCGAAGTATTCTTACTATAGTCCCGGTACCTTAAATAATAAAAATAATCTATAATCTAAAAAAGCTATCTCTGGGTGCGTTATTGAGGAATTCGAGGAATTCATGCAACCAAAAACAGTACAATATATTCTACTTGTCATGTTAAATAGCTACTTGTGCTTATTTCGAGTAAAAATTCCCGCAGTTACTGATTGAAAACCAGCACACCGTCCGTTCGTCACTGCGACACACTCGCTATTGTAGCATGCCGCGTGCATGCCCTGATCCGAACGCGTAGGTATAGCTCGCGCGTCGTCCTTTTACATTAAGTTAGAATACTGTATAGATAATATTACATTGCTGCCAGTGTGATGGAGAATTAGAATCAAAACGTAATCGGAACATAAACGTAATATCTACCTACTTAATGCACGCAGCACGTGTCGTCTCGCTGTGCCGGTCATTGAACTTGGGCAAGTAAATAGGGAACATATTATAATTTATAACATATTATAATTTAAGTCCGAATTTTTTTACAGCTTTAGCAAGATATTCAAAACATCCAGGCAAAATTTCGAGCACTTATTTGAAAAGACCTTACATATGTTTGTGTGTCTGAAAAGATTTGTAGTGTGTGTAATGTTTTATTTATTGATTTAATGTACTTTATAAGCATTATTATTAAAAAACATTAGCGTTCTGCACTTCTCCTACACATACACTATTAGTGCGCCAAATTTTATACTCCTTTCACGCAATTTTTGTAAAAAGGGTTTAAGTTGCTTACGTCGTAAGTTGCTTCACGTATTAATGTTATGATTCTTAATGTTGAAAAAAGTGAAAAGACAGAAAACAGGAGTTCATTTTAAGCCCAAACAATTATAGTAAAAGCTTGATGAAGCATGGAGTAGAAAAAAAGTGGGGTGTGGATAGCTACGATTTCAAGTCAACAACAAAGAAGATGATAAAAACGAGACTTCCTTTTAAAATGAGTCTCGATCGAATCCTGCAGTATGAAAAAGAACGGAATAAAGTTGAAAATTACAGCGAACTTATTCCGAAAATTCAGTCAATTTGGAAACTTTTAAGCCAGGAATTAAATCTATGGATGTTTTTTTTTTTCGAAAAATCACAACAAAACTAAAAATGAACATGGTATCACCAAAAAAAGAAGATGTAAAAACTGCTAGCGTTTTATGATCTGGACAATGACGCTAAGAAGTTTTATGACGAAACGCTCACAGTAAATTCAGCTGTAAATAAAAACGATGATATAAGACGTGAACTTGATGAACTTTAGCCATTACTGCAAAGCTGGTGCATTAAATAAAAACGAATTACAAGTTAGCAATAATAGATACAAGGAAAAAAACAGATATTTCGCTTTTGTGAAAATTAGAGATTTTGAATTGTGAAAGTATTTTATTTGAATCATAGGTGCATGTCTTCTTAAAACATTTTATAAATTTATTGTGTAGTAGTCCAATCTAAAATAGAAATAAAATAATAATAGCTGCGTACTGAAAAAAAATTGTAAATATTTCACATTGTGAAAACGCTTCTCCATTGGTAAGTTTTAAATAATAAAAAAGTTCGCACGACCGGGGTGCGAAAACACAGTTTCGGGTTGCTCGAATATTTGGTAGAGCATATTATAAAGTCGATTGATAAGTGCTAAAAAATCATTTGAATCATGTGGCATATGGCCTTTTAACGATCAAATATTTTCCGATGACGATTACGCTCCTGTAGAGGTCACTGACTATCCTAATCCAACCACAAAATTTTCAAGTACAAGCGAAGAAACGATTAATAATTCAAATCTAGTTGCAGGATTGCCACTAACAGCTACAGAAACTGTTCACCAAGGTTCTGATGCTGGCCCATCACTTATACCAGATACTGATGGAGAACTGTCTCAAATTATTGGAGAAACTTATCAAACACTTGGTGGTCTATTGGGTGCTACTACTAATGAGTTTCCAGTTTCAAACTTTATAAAGCCAGCGGATCTCTTACCATAACCAAAATCAAATATTCAGAAAAGAAGAAACATAAAACGTAAAAAATCAGAAATATTTACTAGCTCTCCTTACAAAATCCAAATAGAGACAGATCCAAAAGAAAGGGAAAAAAGGCCAAGAAGATAAAAAGGAAATTAGAGAAGAAGTTCTTTATGACATCAAATAGACCAGCACCGGTGGTTACAGATATGGGTTTACAAATTATTCAATGTCGCTTATGTATTGAAGTCACGTCGATCCTCCAGTTAAAGACTGGATTCAATGTAGCATTATATGTGAAGCTTGGTGGCACGACGAGTGCGCCGATTACTTGGAATTTGGAGTTTTTAAGTGTCACAATTGGAGAAAGACGTGACTGTGACATGTTAAGATGTATAACCAATACCGTCTTTACTATAAGGGCACACGGGACCAGTGCCTCTATACTCGGAGGGCCAAGATGGATCGTTTTGGTTATGTTTTGGTAAGGTGCATTACGTTTTCATCGTTGCCCTAATTCGGTAGTGTTCAATTTCGCAGCTTAAGAACGACTAAGTATTCTGTTAATAAATTATGAGCATAGAAAGTGACATTCCTCAGAAAAAGAAACAGGAGCGTACCGATATTATTAATGACATGCTGTAATGAAGTATTAATTACCCAAAAAAATATAGTGAAAAAAAAGATGCGATTTCTTTATATTCCAAAAGGGTCCTAAGCTTGACTGTGCCCTAGGGCCTCAGCATAATGTAAGACGTGTAAAAGTATCTTCACTAACTAACTAAGACGTATAACTTTAGATAAAACCACAGCTAGTCTCTTGAGTACTCTTAGCTTGTATGGAGATTCATAGATGCGAAATCAAGGTACTGTACCGTAAATATTATTTTAAAAATAGATTTATTAAACTATTAAATATTGTATCAACCATTTGTTAATGTTAAAAATAAAATGTGTTCTTAAAAAACCGAAGCTCAATTATAAGTAAAATTGGACACTGTAACTCAAAAACTATATTTATAAATAAAACCTTTGGTAGCTTTATCCTATACATACACATACAGTATTATATGTACAAAATACTATCTTCAGGCCCATATCCCGGAAGGGTGTATAGAACGTTTTCTATACACCCTTAAGAATAAAAGTATTTTCACGCCCATATCCCCGAAGAGTAAGGCAGAGGTACAAACAGGGCACGAATTCGAAGAAACTAAATCCCACAATGTGATAGGTAGCAAGCATATCGCCAACCGAGCACACAATCTCGGGCAACGTTATTTTTAATAGAAAATTGAAAAAATACATTTTCTATTGTTTTCTGATTGCCTGACCCGTGGATCGAACGTCAAGAAGTGAAATCCGACGCCAGACTGCTAGACCATAGAGGCAATTATCTGTATAGTTGTATTTTTTGTATTAATATTGTATGTATTGTTAATACAAATGTGCTTCAGCGCATTTGCATCAACAATACGACTTCATCAATGTTGCAATACATTTTCTACAATACTTTTATACTAATACCGTTGTTTCAATGTAATCAAACAATAATAAATACAGAGCATTTGTGCTAATATTTTTTTAATTTAAAATACAGATGTATCAATATTAAAACAGCGCTTTACAAATACTGTTTTATCAATATAATGGATATTACACCAAAGACGAAATAAAAACACTTTTTACAAATCCCCAAGAACTTTACTTTACTTTATTTAGTTATTTTATACGAAGCTAGAAATTATTTTATCTAGATGCATAATTTATTTCACTTATTTATTATTTACAGTTTGATTTAGGCCTTCCGATGACTTTTTCGAGTATCTAGCTTAATATATTATTGCACTTTTTCTTATTTTCTAGAAATAAACAAAATGGAGAAATAATCGAGTCCGATCACTAAAATATTTTTTTAGTTTTGCATTTAAATAAAAACTATGTAAAATCTGAAAAACATAGTAATTTAAAGTTCATTTTAAATTAAAAATAAATATTTTTGGGACTGCAATTTACTTCCTTCAAAGCCTTCGAATTGTTATTTTTATCATATAACTAGCTGTGCCTGCCAGTTAACCGACAACATCGGTCCAGGTGTTTACGAGACTAGCAGAAACAAACCGACCGACAGAAAACATTGTAATAAATGTTATTTTGATGTATGTACCACACATTCTGTAGGTAGTAAAAAGGGGTTATTTTAATATTACAGACACTCCAACTTTATTTAGTTGTATAATAACAGATTAAAACATTAAAAGATCTCAACTGAATTTGTAATTAAGTTTAGCATAATTTGTGTTACGTTGTTCTGTAGGGTATCTGCTCATAAAACATTATTAATTTTATTTTATAACATACATTACTCGTACATTTATATTGATAAATATTTATTGCTATAAACGAAAAAAAAAAACGTATTATAATATATAAACTTTTTTTGTATATAAATCGAAATCAGAGATTTGAATAACTTAGTTTAAAAACAAAACAATAAAATTTCATTTTTTTTCAATTATTTAGGAGAGAAAATAGCAAATGAAATATCCACAAGCATGCATAAGACAAAAAACAATAATTAAAAAATAACTTCAACGTGTTCTTTTTTGGGTTTTTAGAAAAAGATGTCTCATAATTTTTATTTCAAATACATTTCAGTCCATAAAACTAAATAGAATGCAACGGCTGAGGAATCCTTTCATCCAAATCCACTTTTCTCTCGTGTACCTTTAAATGACCCTTCAAAGTACACTTCTGAGTAAATGCCCTGCCGCAAACTGGACAGATAAACCTCTTGTCGTTATTATGAATTCTCATATGTTCCCTAAGAGTCTTCTTCCTCTGGTACGATTTCTGACAAATATTACACGTATGTATTCTCTCCCCGTCATGTTTAATCATGTGCATCTTCAAAGAATTCCTCGTATAAAATGCCAAATCACACTTACTACACTTATGATTCCTTTCATTCAAATGATCTCTTCTAACATGACTCGATAAATGGCCAGGAGTAATGTAACTTTGGGGACATGCTTTGCACTTGTATCTTTTTAATTCTTCATTATGAACTTCAGCTAAATGTTTCTGTCTGGCATAAAACGACGTCAATGATATATTACACCGTTTGCAAGCATATCGGATTCCAGATTTATGTTCTTTGGATACGTGGTTTTCACGTTTAGTTACCTTATCGAATACTGCGTCACAATATCTGCATGGGAAGTCCCCAACTTCATGAGTCCTCATGTGACCTCGTAATCTAGCTTTGGAGGCAAAAGCTTTTCCACAACTGTCACATATATGATTTGGATAATGCACATTCATATGAGTGTTTAAACTGACAAAATTCAAGAAAGTTTTCTTACAAATGGGACAGTCTAACTGATCCTTTTCTAGTTTGAAAGGCAATGTGTTCCATGTGCCTGAATTAAGACGTATACACATATCTATGTGTTTTTTTAATATATCATAATCAGGTACTTCAAAATCACACGTTTTGCAGCGTAACTTTGTGGAAGACTTATAGAACCTTTGAAGACTTGACGAAGCCATTTTCTTAAACGCTAAATGTATGTGGGATATATTGTGATCTTTCACATGTGTTTTAATATCATCTAGACACGCAGATTTTTCTTGACATATAGTACATGAAAACATTTGATTCTTGCCCATTTTGAAAGGAAATAATCCAGATTCCAGCATCTTCTCTGTCTCTTGTAGATCTAGTTTCTTTTTCACGGTGTATGACACTTTCCTTTTATTCTGCAATCTTTTTCTTCGTTTCGTTCTGTATTCGCTAGTTTCTTTTTTTATTAGTAAGTCATTGAGTACTGTAAGAAAAAAAGAAAAAATATTAATAAATTGCTATCAACTTTCAAGCTTTTCGTGGGGTAGACCTAACTCTAAGTACAACTACTTGGCATTAAGATTAGCTTTTTAGTAGTCTTTGCGAATGAATGACTTATTTCAGTCTACTTCGCTTAACAATCACTTCTCTAAGTAACTAATTTTGAAATAGTTAATTTCGTTTTATGCCTACTAAAAAATCGTTGCATTTATGTAAGACAACGTCCTAATGTACTTAGTTGTACATTATATAGTTTTGAGTAAGTCAAAACTCAAAAATACATTTTGCTAGCATGAAATGAATTATTTTCTATTTAATTTTATACAAGTTGTTTCGGAGAACTTCGTTTCACTCATTCAGTTTCTATAGGAAAAAAACTTAGTTTTCGGATTTTCGTAGCAGTTGAATGAGATAAAAATTATACTATGTCCGTCTCCTGGCTCTAGGCTACCTCCCTGTCAATTTTTAGCCAAGTCATTCTTGAGTTATAAGTAGTGTAGCTAACACGACTTTTTTTGTGATGGGACACCAAAGGTGGTAATGGTGCGTTGCCAATCTGAGGTCGAGATGTTAGGCCTCGAGCAAAAGTAAGTTTACCAGCTACCTTACCCTCCAAACCGAAACACGTCATGACGTTATTGCGGCAGGAATAGGTAAGGCGGTGGTACCAATCCGGGTGAGTCGCTGCGAAACTCTACCATATAGTCAGATGTCACGGTGTTAGTGACGGTAAGACTATGCTCGCCTTTTACGAGCTGCCTGGCAGGAAGGCAGATAGTCGATTCATCTTTCTTTCTATATGAGCTAGGCTCGGGTTCGATTCCCGACGGGGGCAGGCATTGTGTGATGAACATTTAGATGTCTGCATTTCCGGGTCTGGGTGTTTATTAAATTTATTCTGGTATCTATTTAAGTATTGCTATGTATTAGTATCGTTGACTAACACCCATAACACAAGCATATAATAATGCTTACTTTGATGTTAGATTCAATTTGTGTAACTTGTCCAGATATTATTTGTATATATATTTGTTTACTTTTAATTACTTTAGCAGAATTTTTTCACGCAATAATATTCCGTCTTCAGAAAACAAAGAAAAGTAACATATTTGGCAACTAACGGTCACACTCAGAGACGAAAATTAACATTCAAACTACCTATATATCACAATTGTATATAGAAAACATAGATTTAATAAAAGTATCTTCACGCCCATACCCCGAAGGGGTCGCAAGGGCACTACCAGGGCAACCACGACTAGCTGAAGACACTAAGTCTCACAATGTGATAGGGGCAAGCATATCGATAACCGGGCACATATTTAATCCCAAGCAACATTATTTTTATTACAAAATTGAAAATATACATTTTTAATTTTTTTTTGTTGCCCGATTCTGGGATCGAATACGGGATCTCAAGAAGTCAAGTACGACGGCGGACCGCTAGACCAAAGAGGCGATAAAATGAATGACTGATTAAAATATAATTAACATTTCTGAGTGGGACAGTAAAACTCAATATGTCTAAGTAACAGTTAGTCTTATTCTCTGCCAACCGATAAGTCAATCATTATATCCAACTCGAACTTTTTTCGTCATAATGCAGAGTATTCTTAATATTATGTACTAGGTACACCAAATGAAACTGAACTCGCAACATTGTTTCAACAACATTTAAAAAAATAAGGTCTGGAAAAAAAATAATGTTGCTATAACGAAAGAATTAAAACTTTATTTTGCGACTGTTAATGCGATGATAAAATACAATTTAGCATTGCTCAGTAAATACTTATTTTCTGATTATAGTCGGGTGTGTATGGGGAAGGGTATATAACTGTATTAAAACCTTCACATAATGTTATAGGATTAAAAAAAAATATAACACGTACTATTGATCATTTGTTATAAAAAATTTCACACATTGTTTTAGATGTTCAAAAACAATCCAAAAACATATTATCACATTTTGTTTGTTGAATTCGTCCGTCTTGAATTCTGGCAATCTGTGACTTAAATTTACATTTTCGATCTCTTTGTCCTTACCATCAAACGGGTTTATGTTTATAGTTCTCAGCTAAGCTGGTAAGTAAAACTGACAATTTGTTCAGCATATGTAAGTAAAGCGGTAAAGCTGGTAACATACTATCGAACGCGGTAAGCCATGACTGATAAATGTGTACATACCGTCCGCGGACGCTTTCGGCTGACATAAAAATCAAGCGCGTCAGATATTTTTTGGACATCCGAACGCTCAAGGTCACGTCCCCGACTTACGCCCCATAGTTTGCAAGGCTCAGTCTACTTTGTCTATCTAAATACCCCTTAAGCCCCGGCTTTCAACCGCGTCCGTCAGGCGCATCCCTCAGCCTCGTCCGATAGGTAGTATGTTTCCAGCTTAAACCAGTAACCCTGAGTAAAATAAGCCTTTGAGATATATTTGCGGCGAAATTTTGAACCGCTGGCGATCTATCTTACCTATATGATCATCAAAGTCACTGCCGTCCAATGACTCCTGTTTCACACTCCCGTAAAGCATGCTTTCATCATCTGAAAAGAGTTACATTCATTTAAAAGTTAGACATCGTATAAGATAGAGTCTGACATGTTTTCATTTGACTGTACATCGTAGTACCCAGTTTTCTCCTTGTTGGTAACAATACTATCTTAATAAATATAAATTACGTGTCGCGTTGTTTGTCCGCGTAGGACTCCTAAACTACTTAACCGATTTCAACCAAATTTGCACACCGTGTGTAGTTTGATCCAACTTGAAAGATAGGATAGCTTACTATAATTTACTAGCTTTATTTAGATTAGCTTATTGAGATGTCAATTTATGATCAAAAAAATTACCATCCGCGCGAAGCCGGAACAGGCAGGATTCTTCACGGAATTCATTAAATTATTTCTTTATGCTAACTAGTCCTTAACAAAGATATTAAGCAATGAGGAACTAATAAGGTCTAATTGTTAATTAAATTATTTAAGATTCCTTTTTCTTCCATTAATTTCTAACGCCTTAAAGAAATCGAGTTTCCTGCCTTTGCTGCAAAAATGAAGACTAAGTTATTTGGTGGATCAAAAGAGTGATCTTCCTTTAATAAATGCTTAGTAAGAGCAGAATCCTCCTAACCCAACCGCCAATTCGCAATGTGTTCCTTCACTCTTATCATGAGCGATCGTCACAATCTTAAAACTCAATTAGTACAATCCATTCTTTGACATCGTTGGTAATATTGATTTATCATAAAAGAGTAACCTTTTCAAAGATTTTCAAGTGTAATAGACATGTTTTTTTTTGGAGCAATCGGGAAAATTTGTACGTGATGTTACTCAGAAAAGCTTATCTTAGATAATATTTTGGTGGTTCTTTTTGTTTAGTCGTTGCCTGTAATAAGTTGTCATTTGCTTTTTAATCTTAATCTTTATTGTCATATAAAACTTACTAGTTTTATATTTATTATTAATAGCTATCGTTGTTATGGTCGCCAGTTCAACCCGAATATCCTTTTCATTAACGGTATCGAGATATGTCGATGTATTATGGCGTAAAAGACAGCCTGTTTATGAACATCTGGGTGATAGAAATCTGCAGGTCTTATGTTAACGCTAAGTGTATCTTTCCTATAAATTTTAAATTGATGTTTAATTGTTGTAATATTTATAATTAAGTCTAAAAATGTTATTTGGTTGTTGCTCATCTTCATTGTTGGAGTTTACTCCTTAAGAAACGATTTTATGAGGAGTAAAATCAAGTGTAACACTAAAAGTTGAGGCGTTACGTAGAAAGAGACAAACATATGTAAGTAGTAAACCTCAGTCCTTCAGTATTTTTTTCTCCTTAAGGACTGACGATCTCGCCCGAACAAAAGTCGAGTCGCCCCGAGCGGGTCATCATTCGGCTCTGCCACAGTCGAGTTACGTATGACATTGACACTAGTCGAATAATTTAAAACGCAGTCGACTTGTTCGAATTATTTGCGTAGTCGAATAATTAGTATTAGTATTATTCGTAGTAGGACATCGCTAGCATATAGTAACATTTATTGTATATATCTATATACAACGTAAACAGCAACCTAACCATCAAGTTTTTATTGAAGTAATATAAATAATCCGCATAATTACAGATATATGTTTGTTTCTCTTATCATTTTAGCAGATGCGTTCATTTACTCTTTTTTCTATTCGATATATATATCATAATTATCGTTCGTAAGGAGTAAACTCCAATCGTGCGTCGTAGCTGACACACACATATTTTCTTAATTATATTTTCGAGTGAGAAGACTTTACAAAAGCCAAAAGGATGTGTTGCCTAATGTCATCACTCAATATTTCTTATTTTAATACAGTCACTTTAAGGATGAAAATTAACCCTTAATTGACAGTGTACGAGGGCCATTCAATAATTTTTTAGCCTAAGAAAAAATAAAGAAAATTTTGAGAAAGTAAAGATTTATTTTTCAACATAGTCTCCTTTCAATTCAATACAC